>VWYP01033557.1:132555-152581 GCA_013400435.1 Pycnonotus jocosus
TTTTTTTTTTGCATTTTCAGTAGTAGAAGTTCCCTTTCAGTGTAAGTTGAAATGCATGATCTCTGGAAAAAAGGAAGACAGTCCTGTTTTAGAATAGGGTGGTCTCTGAGATGCCTGGTAAATCGCTGCACTACAGAGTATTTATGTTGACAGAATGCAGCCTGGAATGCAGGACTGGGGGGAAATTCTGGCTCATCAGGATGTGTTCCCTACCATTGCAGACAACCACATCACATAATCCCTTTCATAAGTTTATCAAACCTCATCTTTAAACTAATTAGGTCGTTTGCTCTCACTATCCTTGTTGGAAAGCAGTTCCAGAGCATCGCTCCTCTGATGGTTAGAAACCTTTTTCTAATTCCCAAATCAAATTTATTCATGGTCAATTTATACTTATTTGTCCTTGTGCAACATTGTCCTTTATTTTAAATGCTTCTTTTCTCCTTGATATTTACTGTCGGGATGTAGCTAGCAATGCTGTCTGTGTGAATCTTTTTTCCATTTTGCCAGACAGACAGAGCAAGCTCTTATTTCTTGCATAATACAGGAATTTGGTAATATCTCTCTGGCTGTGGGTTTTGTATTCCACATTTGGAATACAGGTGTGGGGAATGGTACCCCCTCTTCATGCTGAACCTTCTCAACAGCCTTGTTAATGGAAATGGTACCCTTTTCCCTGATTTTTGAACATCCTTCTTGACACATGCTTTGTTTTTAGTACTGGCAACAACCTTAGAGCAACACACTGAGATTAAGCCACTATCCTTTCCTTTTTCACATGAAGAAAGGGATGTAACCATACCTTAACCAAACAGTTTGGAACAGGGACACCCCTGGATTTGCATTTCAAAGAGTCACAACACGTCCTGTCACACAAAGCCCTCTAGATGACCATCAGCTTTTCAAGCAGTCTCCAAATTTGTGAAGACCTACATGAACCTTGAATGCTGACCCAAATCAGGACAAACAGTAGCTGCAAGCTGCTCTGTCTTTGCCATTCCATTCACAATGTGACAGACAGTACAGAACCATGTATAAGGGGAAAGACCAGTGTCACATAGCTCTTCCTGGTGTACGACGTGAGCTGCAAGTAAAGCCCTCACAAATGGAGTTCTTCTGGGGACACAAAGTTCCATGAGTTTGCAGGAATCATAGCCAAAGGGGCAGTGATATGGCTGCAGGGCATCCGCTCAAAAACTGTGAAAGTCTTAGACATGGAAATGCAGAGCAGAATAAAGACTTTGTGGATACCTGGCTGTACTCCATGGAGGGCAAAGACAAGAGGTAGAGTAACACAGCCATTAGCTAGTCCAGAGTGTCAGCAGGTTGTCACTGAGGAGGGTTTTTCAGCAGTTGGAGAGACCTGACCATGAGACATCAAATGTCGTGTTAACACACCATGTGAGCTGTCAATGCTAAATTTTATCTGTTTAGCTGTTAAGCTTGGTAAGGCAAACTCAAACTACAGCATGCACCTTAAAAACATGTCCTCATGATCTTTGGGCATGGAATTCTTACAGCATGGATCCTGGTGAGAAGCAATTCTGAAATCTTTTTGTAGAGAGAATGAAAGGGGAAAAAAAAGTACTGCACAATTAGAGTCTGAATTGTATGAAGAGGTGTCGTATGCATGACAGAGGCTGGAAGGAAGATGTGGGACTTTGAGAGACATCCAGCACCTTTCCTACCTAATAATAGCTGGATAAGAAGTTTCTGGTTTTGCCTCTTTTGTACCTTTCCCAAGGTAAGAATCCTGCTGCTTTAGCTGTAAAATAACATTCTGAATATCCTGATAAACTTAATCTGTTGTAATTAAATCATATGGTGATCATATCACACGTTTCAATTCAGATGGAGAATCACTTCAGTTGCACTGGAAAAACTGGCTGCATTGGATTTATTTTGATGAGGGTGCTGATCTGCTAGGATCTGTAGAAAACTGGAACAAAGACAGTCCAGTGAGAGAAGCTAAAGTACAGGGAATGGAAAAATAGTGTGCAATCATATAACTGACATCTTCTATAAAGCATACATATATTAAGGCAGTTTTGCTGTAAAGGCAATTTAAATTCTGCTGCTTCTGGGCTTCTAATTTCCATTTTTAAAAATTACCTCAAAATCTTGTATTTTCACTTTTGAAAATGTAAGGACCTTGCAGAGATTTTATAGGCCTTGTCCAAGGGAGGGTGAGTAAGGGGTGAAAGGAGTGTATGTAAGGTTTCTTTATTTTTCTGGGGGGTCGGAGAAGTGTTATTTAGCATTCCTGTGGGTATTGTCGTATTATCATGCAGAATGTATTATCTTGAGAAATTTGGTTTATCAGCAGAGGTAGATTAGAGAAGAAATTCTGTGATAAATTAGTTCCCTATTGAGCAATGTTATTTTGCAGGAACCAAAATATTTGAGAAATGCTTCAACTCAAAGCTTCTACCAGCTGTTGTACTTGGATCTTGAATATTTGGGTGTATAAATGGTTTGGTAAGGTACCGGGAGCCCTGTATAACACTTCTAAATATACAACCTCTTGATTCACCTTTAAGACTGCTCCATAAAATCAGATTATAGGCAGTTCTGGAAGTAGACTCTTATAATTAATGTTTTTAAACATTATTGAAAGTTTAAACATTCTTAAATGTCTGAAGCTTACTGGCCAGGGGTCTACTACTTTTCCTGGAAAATTTACTCACTTTAAATGATAAGAAAACCCACAAAACAAACAGTCAAACACCCTTAAATCTGTTTACAGGGGAAAAAAATAAAAATAGAAATATTTAAACAGCAAATGGCTGTGGAAACTGAGAGATTTGGTTTTATCAAGTAATTACTGAATATGCAGAGAACACATTTGGACCAGAAGTCCAAGCCACAAGGCTGAAATTTGGGAAGAATACCCAGAAAAGGCATGATGTACATCCTCTGCTTATAATCTTTCCAGGGCCTGTGTTTCTGGCCATCATTGGAGTGAGAACATTGAAAAGGTGGAGTTTGTCTGAACTGAGACCATCGTCCTTATATAATGTTCTAGCCCACTACTTTTGAAGGCAATGCTAGTTGTTCTTGGGGATTTTTAAACTCATTAAACTCTACTCTCCTACTTTCTGACATCAGCAGGGATTCTCCAGTGAGTTTTAGCCTCCCAGAGACACACAGCAGCTGGCTCACTATTTTTAGCTTTCTTGATAGAAAAAAAAATAGTAAAATGTAACCACGTCTTTGATGTGTGTCTGCTTTCAGACATCCACTATCCACTGATTCATTGACTGGTAGCAGGGAAAATTTTGGTAGGTCACTGTATTCATGAGGTAGCCTAGAAAGTTTCTTTCATCTGTCTTTTAATGTCTTGGTCAAAATGGCTTCCAACAGTCTCTTTTGAGGAGACTGCTCTATAGTCTGAATACTTCCCCACTGGGAACTATTTGCTGGCACTGTGCTGGTACAGATATGCCCTTCTGCGCATTTCTGGCCTAGAACTTCTCAATCTATATTAAAATACCAAGATATCTTATTAAATTTTATTTTTTTTAAAAAAATAGGAAAATTATAATAGCTTGTGTGTGTGTGTGGTGTGATTGATTCTGGTTTTTTCTGTGAAATTAATCTTTACAAAATAAAAAAATTATACCACTCAGGAAAATTTAGTGACTGGCTGGCTGCTCAGCTCCATCCAACCCCCTGAAAATTACTGGCATTTGCCCAGCTGACCATGGATGGAATGGTATTTTAATGCAAATTTTATCACAATCAGTTGGCATTCTGATTTCTTTTTTACCAAGGAAGGCTATGGAAACTGGTTTTTTTTAATGAGCTTTTTCTTGGGTTAGACAATGTGTTAAACTTCTGGATAGAATCATTAAAGTTAGAAATAGGAAGAAAGGGGAAAATGGAGGTCCTCTTGGATCAGTATTAGCTTTTCTTTATGGTTTCAAGTCACTTAAGTAATAAAAGTTCCATGAAGGACTGATTTGCTCTAATGGCTGGGAGAGACAGTTAGTAATGTTTACTTTTACCTTCTGTAGGGTCATAAACTTCCATCTTATAGCCTGAACTGTCCTAAATGGCATAAGAATTTGTAGCTGTGATTCTCTTCCAGAGTTGCAAGAATTTCTCTCTCCTCATGCCTTTTAGCAGATTAAGGGGACAAAAACCTTACAGAACAGTCAGATGGAACAGTGACAAAGAAAGGTGTTGGAAAATTACCGAGTTAAAAGTTTGCACTAAGAAGCACCCTCTGCCCTTCTATGCTGAATTAACTCTTCTGTCTTTTGCCTCCCTGCTTCTTCTCCATCCCTGCCTCCAACACACGCAGATGTAGACACTCCTCAATCATGGTTAAGAGATTATTCTACTATTGACCTTGAACTTGTAAGATTTGAAGACCCCTGGTTATATGGTTGTGCACTTCACTCATGCAAATAAATGCCAGTAAAAATTAAATTAAATATATTCCAGACTAGCAGGTTGTTTAGACACAAAAGCCACTTTTAAGGCTGTGAGGGAGGAAAAAACACCAATATTCTGAACAGTTAAGAAGCATTCCTAAAGCTCAGGCTAAATGTTCTAATGTGGAATTTCCTGTTGTTACCTCCAGATATTGTTCCCTCATACCACCCTGAACAACTTTTGTCCAATCTTTGTGCTTATACCTTCAAGACTTGCAGCCTATTACCATCTATCCCTGAGTCATCATTTACCCCAGTCATACACATTTACTCAATCTTCCCCTGTAAGTCAGTCCTCCCAGTCCATTATGAATTTCTATCACTCATCTCTGAAATGCATCTTTTCTTTTCCATTTTTTTTTTCTTCCTTCCATGTGTTTCTGAGCACTTTTAGATGATTAGAGCTGACAGGATCATTTTAGATGTGGATTTTCTATTGACACCAAAGGAAGGAGGGGTCTGATCTGGAAGAGACACACCATTGCATGTGATATTGTCCACTGTCATCTGAAAATGTCTTTTGACATTACTGCCTTTCAGATTCATTTGTCCTGTTGAGCACTTGTCTTTTGGGCTATTTTTTGCTAGCATTTCCAGAGCTGAACCATGCAAGGTTCTAGGCATGGCTAATCCTCCCCAGCTGGGATTCAGGTGACTGACCATGCTATTAAGGGGCTCAGCACCCTCTATGATCTGTTGCAACTTATTCTCCATTCCTCTTGATGTGTGAAATCTTCGTTGCTGTGCTGTTTAGATTTAATATCAGAACTTTTGCTTTGCTAGATAGTTCTTCTACAACTGACATTTATCATGCACGTTCCTCCTGCCAGCCCTCAGTGTTTTGTGGTCTACACTTTTCATCATCTAACATGAGTTCAGTTCCCAAAGCAAAAAAATTCTACTACAAGCTGTTTCAAATGTTTGATTGAAACAATTTACTATATACTCAGCGTTCACGAATATTTAAGTTGATCAACAAAAAATGTGATCAAAATATGTCTCTGGTAGTTGATTACTACACCTTTTTACTTCTGTTCTCTTTGTGTCAGGAAATTGTACCTCCTTTACTTCAGCCTGACAAGAGCCCTTTTTAAACCCAGTGCACTGAAGCTTGTAAATTGCACAGATCTTATTTTAATTAAATTCACTGTTTCTTTTTCACTTCAAAGATTACATCCTTATACCTTTTGTAAAAATCTGAAATCTTAGGCTTGAATTCACACAACTTGTTTTAAACTTGCTACCCAGGAACTTTGTCCCACAGTAGTGGATGAGAAAATGTATCTGGATACAATGGACAATAGTGTTTTCCCAGGTTGCAGTTTTGAGATAATCTCCTGGCAATGTAATGTATTTGTGAGCCTGTAAAGGAATGTGCCCATGTTCAAGAAAAACAGACTGATAGGTGTTCATAGCTCTAGGTAGGGTCTTGGGAGATTTTGAGTTCAAGTTTGACCTTTACTACAAACTCTTTATGTGGCTTTGGACAGGTGGTTAAATCTTCATTCAATGTCTGCTTGCCTTGTTCAGGTTCCTCAGTTACTTATGTGTGAGCCAGGCTCTTAAAGGAAGTTTGTACCTTGCTAAGACAGCTCAGCTTAGAGCTTTTTGCCACAGAGGCAGTGGAAGCCCTTGCTCTTGGGACAAACCTCTCTCCCTCTGTGTTTCAACTGATTGATAGGGTCTTTTTAGAAGCCTTTTCCATCTTTCTCATGCCTTGCTCCCAGAACACCTCATTTTACCTCCCTTTCTCATGCACACACACAGGCTATGCCTCGTGGTTCTCAGCCCTGAGTAGATAGAGGTCTGTTGATTAAGATTACTTCATCCCTGGACTCTTGCAGAACTTGATCCTATTTCATACCGTTCTGCTACCTATACTTAAAGAACAAGTCAAATTGAGAAAGAAGGATAAAGAGAAAGAAATAGGTGATAAGAGACAATACTTATTTGCTCCCAACATCTCTTAGAGGATAGAAGAAGCTATTCAAAGTCAAAACATATGGAAAACAGCATCTGGTTATGGGAGCTTGGATGTTAATTGTTCTGACAGCTGAAATTTGTCTCCAGAAATCTCATGAAGCCAGCTGGTATTGTAGAGTTTTCTCTGGCTCATATTGTGACTCTTACAAGTTTCTGGAGACTTCTAGTCTCAGGGTGATCATCTTGTAGGAGCAGCTGCTGCTTAAAGATTTTCATTTCTTTATCAGCTGGAATCAGGAAATACATTCTTTGTGGGTTTGGATTTGCTTTCATAATATAAAAATTGTGAGGTGGCTTCAGATGCACTTTCCTGAATTCAGACTTTATAAAACCTTGTGGAACTTAGCAGAGAGGTTCTGATGTTGTCCAGTTTACAGTTCTTTCATATGTGGTGTGCAGAAAAACATAACAACTGTGAGTAATAAGGTTGATTTTGAGAAGTATTTTAAGGTTCCATTTTGAGTCTGGATTTTCTGAGTCAGAAAATTGTGGGCTGGCAAACTTGGTAAGAGCAGTAAGTCTATAGAGATAATTACGATAGTTTGTTTTTGAATGGGCTAAGAGTTGTCTAATAATAGGTCTTTTCTGCAGTTGTCTCAGTGCCTTTTTCTTTCAACCTTGAGCTGGAAATGTCAGAAATCTATATTGACACTTGTGCCCTGTCTGAGAGAATAAAGAATATGAGGTTGTTTAGAGAGCATACAAGTCTGTATTTAGAACAAGCTACTTACATGTTTCTGAGACAAAAGCGTAAATAACTAATCATTTGATGATGCTATCAACAAGATGTTTGCTGCATGGCTCTGACATTTTTTAGGGTGAAAATACCAACTTTTCTTATGCAAAAGTACAAACACATTTCCCGCTCACAGACTTGATGTTATTTTCCAAGAAATGTCTGTTCCTCATCCTTGTGAAAGATAATGAGCAGTAAAAGAAAAAAAAATTAAAACCACTCTATATGGATGCAGAAAAGAAAGGCTTGGACAAAATTGTAAATAGCAGAGCAGTATAATTAGTTTACAGATGGTTTTGCTTTAGCTTTATTTTGTTAAGATTCAAGACATTCAAAGTGATTGTTGCTTAACAGTAGCATAACCCCTGGAGACTAGTTGAACATTCTTGAAGAAGTCTCTCCAAAAGAAGTGAATCCAAAAATCAAAACAAAATGAAGAGGAGGAAAAGTTTCTGAAAGAGCTGAATGTTTTAGAAAATCCACTGAGTTATTCATATGCTGCTAACAATAGAAAGAACTCAAAAGGCAGGACCCAGAACAGCAGGTACATAATCTAATTACTGCATGTACTCAAAGGAGGTTTAACCCATAATATTCTTAATTTAAACATTACTTTTTCAAGAGCAGGATTATATTCTCCTGACTTTCACTAGTGAATCACAACACACAACACCCCCTGCCCCCCACAACTTTTACATATTTTTTATCCCTCACTGCAAACAAGAAATCTTGACGATTTCAAGTTATTTTTTGTTTCCTGAGGCTTCAATGTAAAATGGGTAACATAATTATATTGGATTTTCTTTGAAGTAATAGGTAGGTTGAGGTGAGTTAAGATTAGAGATGGTCAGGATTTTAACTCAAACCTGATGCAACCTTATGGAGTAGAAGCTGGAATCTACTTATTGTCATTCTCACATGAGTGAACTCCAGAGTTTGTTCATGACTTTCTCATCAATGACAGAGTTCTGAAACACTAGGAACACTGTTGCTTGATCCAGAAAACCACTTGACTATTATTTTCACTTTAATAGCTGTCTTTCTTTATTTTAAATTGAAAGCATGCCCTAATTGTTTGATTAATAGGGCCTGAAGGCGTACACTTCTCCTTACAACATGAAGTCCACAGGTAATAGGCAACAAATGAGAAATTGAAGTGAGGCTGGGCTGTTTAAAAGTAAGTTTTCTACTATAACTGAAAGCATTAAATATTTCCAGGCCTTATTAGGCACACCAGCACTCTCTGTGGTAGGCAACTCTCTTAATCAGTAATCTGCATTCTGATTTCTTTAATGGGGAACCCATTCATTGGCCATTTCTTGTGTGTATGGAAATTAGATAACTGTACTGGGAAGAAAATGTTCTGGATAGTCAGAATTGTAGAAACTTGAGCAGTGTGTCTTCTGTTGACTTGGCTGGGATGATCAAAATTATCTCAGAAGTTTCAGGATGAAAATCAAAGCTGAAACATTGGCAGTTATGAGAGAACAGGACTTTGTACATGGTATGTCAAATCAATGGTTCATTCTGCACTTTGTTTTGAGAGTATCAGTCAGCAAAGGATCATTCAAAGGAATTTTGCAATGAACTTTCAAGACCCCAGGAAAAAAACCATCTATGTGTGAATCAGAGCCAGAAACTCTGCCAGTGACAATGTGCACACCTGTGTCAAAGCTCTGCACTTTGAGACCCTGTTTGCCTGATCCAGATCAGAGCCCAGATTACTGGCTGTGCTGGAATAAATTACTCTTGCTGCAGAATCTTGTCAGAAATAGTCTCATAACTTGGTGAACTATTTCATTTAAAAAATCTGTGAGAAATTCTGACTTTTAAAAACTGATGCTTTCATTAAAAAACTACTTATTATCAAAAATCAGAACAAAACCATTGTCTATGTTGTTGAAACACACACACCAACAGATGCTCAAGTCTCTGCTGTCTCCCTGGACACTGCTAAATGTAATATAACAATGCTTACACTGAGGACTGACTCTGATTTGGAGTGTGTATATCAATGTCTCATTTTCAACTATCATAAATGCATTTTAAGTGAGCTAGTATTCTGAAAATACAGTTAACTTCTGCATTTGCAGATTTGGCCTCTTAATTTGTTTTTTAGTATTGGTTCATAAGTGTATATTAGTGGGTCTTTTGTATGCTTTTAACACAGAGAATCCTATCAAGTAATCTATAGCAGGAATATTACAGCATCATAATAGTTAATGGAAAACAGCGTAAGAGGAAAAAGAAAATTAGCATTCCACACAGCAGGGCATTTCGGATGTTAATCTGCCTTGCAATATAATTGACAGGGAAGCTGATATCTGGGAAGATTTTTATTCCTATCTTTTTCTCTAAACAGTTAGTGTTCTGTTGTTGTACAGCAGGGGAGATGGAGAAAAAGAAAGTTCTAGCCAAGTGAATGTTCTTTACCAGGAAAGATGTTAACTTTTGTCAGAAGGTAGTTAATCACTGAGAGAGAAACAGATGAATAAATTGGATAAAACATTTCCAGTTCCAAAAGTCTTTATTGATTGTGTCTCCCTCAAGAAAATTCACCTCAATCTCTGAAACTCTCAAGTGATTAAACCTTGGGCAGTCCACTGTAGACAGAGCAAATGAGAATTGTTTCAAAACTAGACATGTAGACCTAGGATAGTTAAAGTGAAAAAAGCTTTCTTTTTCATTTTGAAATCCTAGCTGGGAGATGTAACCTAAGATGTTGATTTTAAGACAAGACTTTTCTTAAGTATCATGATCTTTCTCTATATAACAGATCTCTGAATTTTGAAGCAATGAACTTCTTTATTTTCAGAGAAGGAGCTGTCTTAAAACACAAACCTAGAGTCTGGAAAATAGGGCACAGATCTCTGGTCCACCACAGATGAGTCGTATATCTTGATCTAATTTTTTTCAAAGGCAATTAGGGCACAAGAGAACTTGAGGCATCACTAAATGAGCTGCTCAGACCTGTGACCAGTTGAAAGTTTCTATTCTTCTTCCAGCAATGTGAACTTTTTCTTCTCAAACCAGCTCCTCTAGAAGACTGTAGCTCTTCTTGAGTTAGAGCAGGACCACTAGCCTGTGACCCAAAGTATGCAGAATTACTAGCCTCTTCCATTTTTGGAATACAGCATGAAGGTCTTGGAGAGTTGTGCTTAGGTTGCAGTTTGCTTTCTGAAAGACCACAGTGATCTGCTTGAGTAAAGCCCTTGGTTTCTCTGCTTTGGGGTTTTAGGATGTGAGGTACAGTAAAGATGGTAGGGGAGAACATAGACACAATGAGCTGATCTGTGCTTTTTCTTCTGTTACAGAAGACACTCCTGTTCACTAGTTCAAGTGCTGTGCAGAATTCTAACACAACACAACACAGAAAGGCCAATTAAGGAAATCTTCACTGTTAATTAATATATTTGTAACTAAAAGCAAGAAGGTATCTGACTCAAAAAAGAAAAAAACAATAAAAAAGCATGACAGCCTTGTGGAAGTTTTATCCTTTTTTGGGCAATGATTCTGATTTTAGTTACACTCACAAGTATTGGAAGGGCTGTAGTTTCAGAAGTTATCACCTGTCAGCCAAGCTGTGATAACTGGTTGAGTGCCTACGCTGTAGTCACAAAAGTTTGTGAATTAAAAATTGGCTTAGATCACTCAAGCCAGCCTGCAGAATGCCTGGGGTTATCCTAACTGTTCTGCATTTTTGTGGCTAAGGTGAGCATCTGAGCCAAGAATTCTTCCAAGTGAGGCAATGAATTAGGGTTCGAACCATCAATGTAATTTGATCACTTTGTTCCAACTCCCCTGCCATGGACAGGTCGGTCCACCTTCTGCTAGACCAAGGCACAAAGCCTCATCCAACTTGGCCTTGAAAATTTTCAGGGATGAGGCATCCACATCTTCTTTGGGCAACCTGTTACATTGCCTCATCACCTTCACAGTATAAAATTTCTTCCTAATGTCTGATCCAAATCTACCTTCTTCAAGTTTTATGCCATCTTTCCCCTTGTTCTATCACTTCATGGCCTTGTAAAACGTCCCTCTCCAGCTCTCTTTCAGCTCCTTAAGTTAGATGTCCCCAGAACTTTCTTTTCTCCAAACTGAATAAACCCAACTCTCTCAACTTTTCTTTACAAGAGAGGTGCCATCATTGTTGTGGTCTCCTCTGGACACTCTCCAACAGTTCCACGTCCTTCCCAAGTTTGTGACTCCAGAAATTAAAATAATGCTGCAAGTGGGCTCTCACAAGGGTGGACTAGAGGGGAAATTCACCTCCCTCAACCTGATGGACACTTGGAAATGAAATTATTTTGCTGCAGCTTAGGACATGGTTGGATTTCTGGGCTATCAGTGTGCATTGCTGACATCAACCACAATTCCCAAGCCTTTCTTGGCTGGGCTGCTCTCAATGTATTCTCTTCCCAGTCTGTATTTGTGCTTGGGTGTGCCCCAAAATGGATAAAGGACTTTGCACTTGGTCTCTTTGAACTTCACAAGATGTTCATGGGACCACCTCTCAAGCCTGTCAAGATCCCTCTGGATGGCATCCCTTCCCTCCAGAGTGGCAGCTGCTCCACAAACAAAGTTTCTGTCTCAAGGTAAACCTCTTGAAGGTGCTCTGAAACCCAGTGTCCATGTTTCCAGCAAAGATGTATAACAGCACCAGTTCAAAGACCAAATCCTGAGGAACAGGAGCATTGTCATTGCTCTCCACTCGAACATCAAGCCATTGGCAGCAACCCTTTGACTGTGGCTATCCAGCCAAATCCACCGGCCCATTCCTGAAATCAGTTTTTCTCCATTTTAGAGATAAGGGTGTTTTGTGAGACAGTGTCAAATGTTTTGCATAAATCCTGGTAGATGGTGTCAGTTACTTTCCCGTTTTCCACTGGTGCTACAATCCTCTTGTAGAAGGCCCACGAGTTTGCCAGGCACAATTTGCATTCATGAAGCCAAATGGCAAATTGTGCCTGGCAAACTCATGGGTCAGGATGTCCATGTCACTAAGCACAGGATTAGCACACGTGCATGTCACTAAGCACATCCTTATTTTCCATGTAGCAGGCTGTCCAGGAGGCTCTGCTCCATGATCTTATCCAACATGGCCTGCAGTTCCTGGGGTCTTTGTAGTTTCTCTTTTAAAAGTAGGGAAATTTTTTCTTCTTTTCCAATCAGTAGGTACTTTGCTGGTGTCTCAAATATGATTGTCAGTTCTCTCTGGACCCATGGATTCACCCCATCAGGTTCCAAGGACCTATGCATTTTGAGGTTCCTTAGGTGGTCTCAAACCTAATCTTCTGCTAAAGTGGGTTGTTGTCCATTCTCCCAGGTCCTGCCTTCACCATCTTCAACTCAGGCTGTGTGGCTGGCTCTCAGTTTTCAGAAATATTTTGTTAAGTTCACAGTGTATCTCCTGACAGTTTTGCCCCCTAGGCTTGTGCAAAATCTTCTGGAGACTTATTATGAAGTCGAAGTTGCAATAACCACAGTCATTATCCATGTGTATCTCATACAATTATTATTTACACTATTGAATTCTCTGGAGATAAAATTAAAATAGAGCTTTTGTAATTTCTTTTCTACCTCAAGCTTTTGTTTTTATTGCCCACCATCTCTTTAACAATCCTGTTTCCCAGGAGACAATTTGATATGTCCTCATGCTTCCAAGACACTGTAGTTCAATAGGCTCAGAGTTAATTGACACATAAGAGTTTCCAGATGTTTATGTGTTTGCCCAAAAAGCTGTCCACTGGTAACAAATGAACAGCTGGAAAGACACAATCCAAACACAACATTTTTTAGCTGATTGACATGTGGCTGGAAGGCAGGGTGTATTCGAGAAAAATGCAATTGAAATTAGGAAGATTGGACCAAGTCCTTCATTATCAATAATTAGTCAATTAGAATTTTTATTCAAATTCTGCTATAACTCACAAGCATGGTACTGACTGTCATTACCCCCGGAGAAGTAAAGGATAGGAATAAAGCATTGCCTTCACACTATCTTTACTTAAGAGGTATGTTGAGAAATGTTCATTATACTGCCAAACGTGGGTAATTCAAAGGAAATGGATGGTGCAAATGTTTTGTAGTAGAACATAAAGCCTTCCATCCAGAAGTCATATTCACACCCAGACCAAACAACTGATGGCAAGTGAGCAGTTAAGTTGAGCTACTTAGGACTTTACTATGAAAAAACCTTTTGTCCCAGTGAAAGAAGTGGTTCCATACACAACCACGAGGTTCAGCAGGGAAAACTGATTATTCTGAAATTGTGTTTCATCTGGGAAATCAAAAGGAAAAGAAGGAAAAAGAAATCATACAAAAAACCCCACAATTTTTCCTCATTTTATTTTCTCTGCGAAAAAATCCCAACATAGCTGTTTCATACGACATTATTTAAAGACTCAGTTGTTTAGGAAGCTGTATTCCATAGTGTTAACCTGAGTGTCTAGTGTTGTGTTTTCTAAGCAACATTGTCCAGGAAGGAAGAGCGCTTTGGAGGGGTCATATGGAGGCACATTGAAAGACATAGCCTAGGAAAAGTAACAACTGAAAGAGGTTTTACAGTTGTCATTCCATTAATCACAGCACAACACAGAGATCAGTTCTGATCTTTCAAGGAGGTGGGCAGGGTGGTGCAAGAAAGAATATTGCCTTTCATCCTAATGAAAAAGGAGATGAAATACAGAAATTCTTACAGGATGGAATAATAGATAAGTATTTTTTTATAAGAGGCCTCATGTATTTTGAAAAATACTGTTTTAGCTGATGGCTAATGTTGCATATGTGCCTTAGAGAACAATCTTGTGGTAAGGAAAGAGAAGACAAAAAATCCCCATGAACGACAAGTTCAGGTTTGAGGCCTGTTATGAACACTAATCTTTAGTTTATTTGGCCGCTGGTGGGATGGAACTTCTTACTGTCTCTAAGCAACCAAGTCTTACTTTAAATAAATAAGATGTTATTTTTCATAAAGATATTACTTTTTACCCAACCTGTGTGGGACAGATTGTAATTCATGTGCATGATGTATGAATGAAAAGGGAAAAATAAACACTTCTACACAGCATACATTTTGTAGCTGGAAAACAGGAAGGGTTTTTGTCTGATTGTATTAGAGACTAGATTTCTTTTTGTTTTCAAAGTCTTTTAGTTCATAATATTTTGTGTTTATTATATCAGTGATAATTGGATACATTCTGACTACTGTTTTGAGGAGTTTGGTACTTCTACTACTTTTTATGTCAGGTTTGGAGAGAATTTAATGGAGTTTTCTCCCTGGTGAGAATTTGCCTCCAAACACACAGTGCAGATCTTGGGCAGAAAATTTCTGCCTTCAGAGAAGAGTTGTCTTCTGGTTCCTTGGCCTGAATTACAGTCATGGCACTGTAGGAGCTGCAGGACATTGTTACCCTGAACTGTCATCATGGCAATCACAATGAGGAGAAAAATATAGCTATCATTATGAGAGCTTTACACTGCATAGTTTATAACAGTGTGCTATGATGTGCCTAATTAGACTGTATCAGCTGCTCCATGTCTGCTGCTAAAGGGAGACTTTCTTATTGTGTCTAGTAAACAGAGAGCTCTCAGCCTGTGATTTAGCACAGAAATTAAATTTAAGCATAGTTTCCCATCTGATTATCAGGCTATGGGTGACTTTTAAGGACCTTTTTCAATCCATTACTTCTACTAGCTGTAAACTCTCTGCCACAATCTCTTCCTGTTCTTTGATGGATACAGACTAACTGAAAACTCATCCACTTAAAGTTAGAGGGGAACTAATCAAAATAATTCAAAGTAGGCAAACTTTTGATGATATTCAGTCTCCTTCTTTGATTGTCACCTTCTGTGTCTGAATCTCAATTACTGAGACATAATAAATGTGATTGGCTTAAATAAACAGAAATAACAAAACCTCCAGAAAGTGGTACAGGATAATAAATCATGAAAAAAATGTTCTTTTTCTTCTTTTTAATGCCATATCATAGCTTCATTGTGAGAGAAGTAGGGTGACTTCACAGGACAATCTTTGAGAAAAAAAAAAAAGAGTAAATTTATAGAAAAAAATCTCATTTTCTTGTATGTACTAATCTATTAAAATCATGTAAAAGTGTGTATTTCTTTAATGATATTATATAAGGAAACAATTTAGAAAAAACAGTGAGCATTGCATGGACAGAATGCTCACAGTAACAATCAAAACTGAAAATAAGTTTACAGTCTATTATTTACTCACCTGTTATGTACTTTATATATTCTTGGAGGGAGGGTGGGTAGATCAAGATGAGGTTATGGGACTTGGTTTTTCTTTGGTAGTCTCTCTTGTGCTGCTCTTGAAAGACATTCTCAGTTTGAGGAACCTGCCCGAACCTTGAAAGATGTGATACCGCCATTTCAGGGAGCTGAAGACATTCTGTAGTAATTTCAGAGAAAATGTCTTCTGCATAACAAGCACTTTTTTTTTTTGCTGCAGGAACTGGCAGGTTTTCAGTATACTGCAGTAAGAAGAAATAATTTGGTCACATCAGACACACAACTGGAGTGAGATATATCAACCAGTTTTACCAGAAGGGAAGCACAGAGGTGGGGAACAAAGGCATGGTAGGGTTCTACTTTGACAGGGCTTTAAGCTCTATAGTTGATAAGTTAATCTTAGGAAGAATCAGAGATGTAACTCATTGGTGTTACATCTCTGAAGTTCAAGTGATCTGTGGGTCAGGGATGTTTAGGAGTGATTGTTTGGGCTTTGGCATGATTGTGTTTACAACAGTAAGCCAGTGAGTCCTTGAAGCAGCCGGCTCAGGGAGGTGGCTTTCTTGTGCGATGCAAAAAGAGCAATGAGGTTTTGGTGCAGGTCAGGCTAAACAATAGAAATTTTCCTCTGAAGTTCCAAGTCTTTGAATGCCCTTTTCTTAAAGTACTTGGTACAAAAGAAAGGTGTGAGACCTTCCAGTACGTGGCAGCCAAGGGGCTTGTTCCCAGTGCTGCTGTTGGAGACGGAATCTCATGCCCCACCTTGCCATCATGTGGGGCATGCTTTGAGATCCCTAATCCTGTGCAGCCTTCTGTAACTGACACTTAAGCATGTGTTGAAGGAAAAATAAGCACTCACAGGTACACTGTTGCTCACTTTCCACCAGGGCTCAGACGAAGCTATGATAGCTTCATTTCTTGACTCTTAGTGCTGACACACTAAGGAGAGAATTTTATGATTGATTTACTGGGAATGGGATGATGACAGGAAAATGATTTGTTCTATGTCTCAATTTCAGAAGGATCTTCTCCAAAATAGTGCTGTTATCGAGGTTTTTATTTTTCTTTGCAGGCTGTGCCTTCCTAACATACTGCGAAAGGGAGTCTGCTCTAAAGGCCCAGAGCGCACTGCATGAACAGAAGACCCTGCCAGGGGTGAGTCCAGACTGATAACTTTTTCTTTTAAATCTAAAATGGGTGTTCTCATCTCAGATTTGGAAGCATGAAGTCTCCGTTTGTTTGGATGCTTCACTATTTGCATTGTGCTAATAAAACCAAGATACCACCAACCCACCCAAATGGTTTCCATGCACAAAACTAATAGCTTGTTGCCCTTATTTGGAGTCAGGAAAACAGTAATCAGCTGGTTATGGATTGGATTCTACCAGTCTTACTCAGCTGAGGAACTGCTTTAGGATTCTGACCACTACAATGAAATGGTAGAAGTCCTCACCAGGTACTTCCTCTCACTACTTTTCTTCTCTGAAGCAAGGTATGGCAGCAAGAAATCAAGAAACAGATCGCATTATTGAGTTATCACAGAATGAAAACATATTCCTGATGACAAAGTGGTTTGACTCAGTTACTTTAGTATTCAAGCAGCTGTAGCAGATTGGAAAGGCGGTGAGACAGGGAGAAAAGAGAGAGAGAGGAAAGACGCACACTATATAATGAGGAAAATTATTCACATGAGCAAGATCTAAGGTTCAGACAACACAAGCAGAACTAAAAATAGAATCAGCATTATGTGGGGAAGACCTGCCCTGCTGGGATGGGTTTCTAGTTAAGCGGTTACCCAGGGGAGGGAGAAAGCCTATTTAGATTCAGCCAGAATACGTGGAATGGGAACAGCCAAGTGCTCTTCTAGCTGGAATGGGGCTGGTTTCACAACGACCAGGAGCCAGTGACCACATAACTAAGAGCAGGCATCTGAGGGGTCCAGGTTACATCTAAACTGAGAGGAAATCTATCCAAAAGTCTTTCTTCATTAGCTGGTGTTGAATGATTGATTCCTGTGTAGCTATAACCTACCTTTCCACCAGAACTAAGACACATCCCTTGCTCTGTGTTCTGAGGAAAGTGTTGGTTCTGCTCTTCTTGTTTCCATCATCCTGGGTCTATTTACCTTTCTCTAAGCCACCTTGCCAGTATGGAGATGCCCACGCACTTGCTCATCTACATCTATCTTTGCTTAAAAGGCCATACCTTATGCAAACATATACATACTTCATTGCCTAAAAATATTTCTGTCAGCTGACAACTCCCTCTGAACTATTATTTTTTTCTAGAAACTCCTTAGCAGCAGATTAAAAGCAACTTCAGTCTTGTGAGGGGGGTTAAGTTTTTCTTCCTCCTCTCCCAATGTTTTCTCTTTGCTTCTCTCTTTCCTGAATGATAAAACTGGATGCGGAAAAAAAAAAATTAAATAAATAAATAAATAAATAAAAGACAGAGAGAGAGAGACAGAGAGAGAGAGAGAGAGAGAATATGTTGAATAAGGATGAAATTTTGTGTGAATAACTGAAATTTTTCTGAAATATTCTTGAAATAAAACATGTATTTATCAAAACTAGAGATGAAATAAATAGGGTGTTGTGTAATTTTAAAAGACTATTTGAAATTACAGATTTTCCAATGAGACTGTTTGCTCTTCTCATTAGGAGCTAGATCCTTCATTTACATATGGAACTCTGTCATCTCTGTGAGTTTAAAAATCTCATCCTGAAACTGTATGATGATAAGATCCTCGAGAACACTGTGGATCAGTGAGATTNNACTGTGGATCAGTGAGATTGAGGACTGAGCTGTTGGAGAGGGAGGGCAAGTGATGATTTAGGATTTTATTTTTTTTTCCTAAGTTCTTCATATGTTCACAGTTCTGAATCTCAATCTCTGTGTTAGAAACTTCAAATCAGAAAACTCTTTAAGTCAAAACTGTTTTCTTGGACAGGTAAAACTCCTAAGCTTCTGCTTTAGGATCAAGACTTCCTTCAAAAGCTGCACCAACTGATTCTAGACCACAGGAAAACAATTTCTTTCATAGTTTGTGTAATTTCTGTTACATATACTCCATACTGGCCACATCACTTCTAGAAGGCTTTTTCGTTGTTGTTGTTTCCTTATATACTTTCAGGAAACACATCAGGATCTCACTGAGCTGTGAACAGTGAATCCTCTATCTAAAAGAACAACCAAATTTCTTAGACTCCTGAGCACTGATTTTCCCATCTCTTTCATTTCCAGTTCTATTTGTCTTAGAATAAAGGTTTACTTTCCACCAGCAAACCCTCTTCATGCTGCTTTCTGCCAAGTTTCTGAACTCATCCTCTGAATGATGTCACTGTAGTTTATTTAAGGAAACCAGTCTTGTCTCTTGATAAAGTATCATGTCTGGATACTGTTTTATGGTTCCTATCTGAATAGCAGAGAATTATTTATTACTTACCTGACTGTTCCTGATAACAAGCACCAAAAATATCAACCATAGTTCATCACCATAAAATAAGAGGCACTTTTAAGGTCAGGGGTCTAAGTCCTTATTCATGTAAGTTCACAAATGAGACATATATAACATCTTCTCTTGACACTCCACTGTCTGTGACAAAAACAGCACAACTGAGGAGGCATCAAAAACAATTATCAGGCATGGTATAGGAAAAAATAAATAGTACTAGATTAAGCCATTCTTTCCCATTCCCCAGTAACCTATATACTCTCTTGCTCTTGCAATATTGCTGTTTGTATCCTTTGTATTATAAAACACAGAACTGAGTAATTTTTAATAATATGCACATGAATGGTAATGTATGGAAATGGTGAGGCATGAGGAGGTTTTGTCCAGATTCAGATGCCTTGCCTCTCAGCTATGTATCATTTTGTTTTTAGTGGAGTGACTACATGCACATATTTTACAATAATTACTTTCTGGATGTGCTTTGTAAGATGACAGAAATATGTTTCACATATTTCTATGTTATATGTAGGACATAAACTCATCTTGTGGAATAATCAAAAGACTTCCAAGCAGGTATGTGTTGATTAATAAAGTCTTTATGGCACTTTGCTTTTGGGTGGGAAGGAATCATGATAGATATTTTGAAGCAACTAGAATGGAATGTAAAACATAAAACTATCAGTTGCATCTTCTTCATCTGATTGAGTAAATTAGGTTCTTTTGGAGAGTTTGAAATTGTTTTGCCTACAATGGAAGGTTAATGTAACACAGTGTGTATGTATGTGTAAAGAACACTTTGTGATTGTTGGACAATTCAAATTCTAGTGTTTACTTGTGATTGTTTATTTTACATATAATAGAGTGGCTGGATGATGAAGTATATTAGTTCTTTAATAATTTATAGAAATGCTTTGATGTTGCAGTAATTACATTAAAGGTCACATATCAAAGGTAATTTGGTTGAGCAGCTGTGATGGTTTCTCAGAAGCAATCAATATTGCTGTCCATGGTGCTGATTTCACCAAGGGGACTGCCAGATTAAAGGAGGCTTATTACCAGACAGACAGACACGGGGGAAATCAAGAACAGATTGGAGAGATGCGCTATTCTTTTTCCTCACCTATAATTAACACTGTTCACCATAATCTGTGCTAATCC
>VWYP01033558.1:0-21281 GCA_013400435.1 Pycnonotus jocosus
ATACTATTGTTATATTATTTATATCATTAATAATAATATAAATTACAATTTATTATTTAATAATAATTCAGCAAATCTTCTGGGCTCCCATCTGCCTGTCTATGTCAGTTCATTTGGTTATTTGGCTCCCTGGAATGGCTTTCAGCAGCTGCTTTACCACAACATTCCTGTGGTCTGTGTCTGACCTCTTTGTTCTTTCTCTTCTTCCATGGAAATGGCAATAAAAAAGGGGCAGCTTAAAACTGTGGGTTTGGGTTTTTTCTCACAGGTTTTTATAAGAGCTGTCTGCTACAGGAAACCTGTAAAAATCAATGGAAAGACATTGATGGATAATTAACCTGGCTGAGTTCTAAAGGATTTTTTTTACTTCAGGATAGGGTACATCAGCAGGCACATTTTCCTTATCCTTTGTATTTTATTCATCTGTCTGTTTTCTGTCTTTTTGTCTGCCAGTGGCTTTTTGGTAAGAGATCAGTCTTTCAAAGGTAAAATCATTTCCATTCTTCAAAAATCTGAAAGTGCAAAGTATTCCTGTGAAACCCTTTCAAAGAGATTTCTACAGAATGAAAAGCCCTGTTGGGAAAAAAAATATATCAGAAGGCAGCAGAAGACACTGGCAACAGCCAAGTGATAGAAGAACTCAGTTATTCATGGTGGAACTGTGCAGGGGGTGAGGTGAAACAAGTTCCCTCTCCAAAGGGGAGTTGGAGAATAAAGCAGAGAAGCAGCTGGAGAGGTTTTTTGGTAGAGCTGGATTTGGGGATGATTCTCTGCTGTCTGCCCCTTTTTTTTTCCTGTGCTCTTTCAATGCAGCCTCTGACCTAACCAGGAAGTGCTGGTTGGAAAGTGGTCACTTCTTTCATCTTTTTTTCTCCCTCCTCACCCTTTTTTCCAGCAGAAAGCATTGACTTCTTCCAAAAAACACAAGGAGAAACCACAGTTTTTTTCAACCAAGTGCAGCATTTTTGTGGGGAGAGAAAAGTGGAGCAGATTCAGCTCCAGCTTCCTCACAGAAGGTTTTACTAAAAAATTGGGGTGAGTTTATATTCAGAGTGAGAAATGAAGGCTCTTATATTGAGCTAAAGCCTGGTATCTAATTCTGGACAGAAATCTCTGAATGTGATGGAGATTTTGCCAAAGCAAGGGATGATAACGTGGTTTCTGTAAGGTTTGTTGTTCTGACTCTGCTTTTCAGAGTGTGCTCTGCCATTGGCTGTCACCTACCAAAATCTTTCAGAGGAAGAATTCCTTTTTTCCCCATAAAATGAAGGGAGCTGCTGCCTCTCACTTCAGCACTGATTTAGGTGTGTTTTGTTCGTAGGTAGCTTTAATCAGAATGAACAATTCTGTCTAGTTCTGCTGCTTCTCATCCTGGCTCTGGTTTCCAATTTTTGATGTGTGCCCTTGTCCCAAAGGCCAGCCTGTGCTCATCCATGGAAAATTATATTTCTTTCCACTTTCAAGTCCCTGTGTCTAGCACCCATGAGACCTTTTTATATTCATTCCAGAGTCCTTGTGAATCTTGGAAAACCGTGGAAACCTTTGAGCATGTGAAGCCTCTGGATGGATCTTATCCCAACACAGAGATGTGATGGAGAGACAAAACCTCTCTGCATGGGAGTGGGAGCAATGCAAATGCAACAGAAATCACAATTAATGACTCTTTAATAACTGAAAGGGAGGGCTTGATTTCTGCCTCTGCGTTATGAGAAATAATGAGGAATATTTCAGTGTGAAAACTGCCTTGGAGTCTGGGAGGTTTTGGTCCTAGGGGGGCAATGGGAACATTCCACTCTGTGCAAATGCTGTTGGAAAATCCACAGGACAAACACAGCTATTTCATAAGTCATTTCCCAATTTTCATATTTTTCTCATTTCTGCCTGATTGAGATTTTTCTCAAAAAGTGATAATTGTTGTTGATTTTTTTCCAGCTGGAGATTGTAAATCACTTATTTGAAGCTGGACTGTCTTGCTTACCTACTTGATCAGTTTGTTTTTTAATGGGTTGCTGTGATCCTTATTTCAACCACCTCGGGTCAGTGCCACATCCACCTTGTGGGGATTGAGGAATTCCCTGCTTGTGTCTGCTACAGCTCTTTGAGATTATCTGAAAAGTGGAAGCCTCCTTCAAAACTTTGCTGGAGAGATCAGTCCTGGAAGTTCCAATGACAACAGAAGGGTCTGAATTCATTTTGTGTTATGGTCTCACCTGAGCTTGTCACGACCTTTTAGGGGCCAGGATCACTTTGTACCAAGTCACTTGGATCAGAAGAAAAAGGAATGAGGGTCCAAGAGCACTCAGTTCTCAGCTCAGCAGATGTAGGGGTCCTTTGAATGTCTGTGCAATGTCATACTGAAATAAGAGGCATTAATGTCACATGCAGGGATTTTCAGTGCCACAAGCTCTCCAGAGGGTCACAACAGTGCAGTTGCTGCCTGGGGTCTTTCTCAAAAGCTCTGGAGTCTGGCAGTGATGCTCCTGTGCTGCCATGGTGGCCTCAGCTGGCCTCTCCTGTGTCTCTTTTATCACAGCTCCCAGCAATGCTTGTGCTTCATTTCATCTTTCAGATAGCATTGATTTCAGAGGAGTATTTCCTATTTCAGACCTCTCCCTTTCTATGTGATAAGGAAACCCATTTTTAATTTTTTTTTTTGCTTACAAGATCATGTAGCCTACATTCTTTGGAGGGTAATTTCACTAATTCTCCTTCGGTAGGCTGACAGCACAATTATCATCTCACTTGACAGCTGTTCCCTTGAATTTTAAACATCCAAAACACATCCAAGGGCACTGGAGGAGTTCAGTGGTGCTGCTGTCTGTTGCTAAGAAGTGTTGAGCTTTTTTGGAAGGGAAAAGGATTTCTGCAATCCCAGGGAAGACATTCCAGAGCATGTAGATGGCAGCTCTCTGATGAGAAGGGATTTGGGAAACACAATCAGATTTAAGAATGAAAACTACAAGCTGCAAATTACCCAAAAGAGCAACAAGGAGCTCAAAAGGAGATCAAACAGAAAAAATAAGGAATACTTTGCTTCAGCTTTCCTTCGCAGGAAGAGCTGGTCCTGCCTTGCACTGGCCATTTCCAGTGTGGTGTGGGAAAAGGAGCTGAAGTCTAATCAGCCAGTCTTTGACATCAGAACAGCAACATGAACGAGGAACTTGTCAGTTGGAGAGCCAGTAAATGAAACCTGATTTTCTGACAACCCAAACTCAAATGTGATGTTTTGGAGATATTGGTGTTTTAACTGTGTACATGCATGGGATGAGGCTGAATCCCTGATAACACATAGAAAACAAGGGGTGAGACTTCAGTACCTCCAAAGAGTTGGCTCTGTGTCATCCACCACATTCTTTTCTTCTCCTTCTTGCTAAGATCCTTTATTTGTTCAGCAAAATGGGGGAAAAAATGGTGAAAACTTTCAGAAGGAGCCACAGATACAAACGTCATTATGCTTTACTCATTTGGCTGTGCCTGAGATGGGAAACATTGAAGACCCTTAACCTCAGGATGTTTTTAGGAGTCAAACCAATTAAATCAACCATGTGAATATTTACAAATAAAAAGCACTGGGAATCATTAAACAAGTATAAAAAAACTGGATGCCTTATCATGAATCGTTCCTTATCATTTTTAATGCAGAAAGCACCAATCTTTCCTCCCTGAAGGTCGAGATGCTTTGCCAGAGCTTCAGGGAAAATAGGTTGGGATCTCTGCTTGTTGTGTTTCCCCATTCTGCATGGAAGAGTCTTTTTGTGGTACCTGTAGCATCTTCTGAATTAAACACGAGATAAGGAAACAGATGTTAATGAGATAATTTCATTTAATCCAGGCCTGAGGTCTGCCTGCCTGTTGCCTTGGAGACAACACAGCCCTTTCCTGGAGGGATGTGAACGGGATCTGCCTGAAAGGTGCACTTGAGTTTGTTCTGCACCTTTCCAGCAGCTCATGCAGCTTCTGCTTTGGGATCAGAGCAGGGGCTCTCTCTGTTCTTCCCACACCATAAATATGGACATGTTTGCCAATAACGGAGTTTTCTGTTCATGTTTGACTAAAAGCTGAGGCCAAAAAGCTCAGGTTTATGGTACCCACTTAGTAGGAGAGAGGGTTTAAGTTGGAAGAGCATTTTTACTATCACTGGTTGGAGATAAGTGCTTAGGACAGAACATTCCCACCAAAATCCACACTGTGCCCCTGAACAGGCTGGGGGGATCCTGCAGCCCTCCCAGGGAGGGTCAGCAGCTGCAGTGATTAACATTTGAGCACAGGGAATTCTGGTTGTTCAGTGTTGCTGTGAGAAGAATGACTGTGGTGACAGAGTCTGGCTTTTTGTGCATTCTGTCTGAGCACTCCTGCAGAAGGGGCAGCCTGAGGACTCAAGGACTAGAAAGGATTCATTCATGTGAGCTTTCTAACCAGGATCCACCAAAATTGGCAACAGTTTCCCATCATTACCTACAATTAATACAATTTATTCCTCATTCCCATTGCCAAGGAATGAACTGATCAGCCCTTCCCATTGCCAGTCGCTTCTTTGATTTCCCCCCATTTCTGATCAAATAAAACTGCCAAGATCCAGCACCTTCCTTCTTGATTTAATGACTTTACTTTGGAATCTTTGTCCCAGCTTTACCTTTTGCTGCCCAGTACAGCTGTAAATTTTCCTCAGCTTTCCTGCTCTGGGGGTTTTTTTGTCCTCATCTCCTGTGGATGATGTTGTGGATGGAAGGTTTCCATTTCCCCTCTGTGCTCCAGCTCCCTCCCAGCAGCAAGTCTGCAGTTCCCACCCCTCAGCAGCTGGCAGGAGCAGTTTCCTAATGGATGCACACTAATATCCTTCCCTTTGGAGCACAAGCTCTTTTGTAATATTATGGACTCCAGCGATTGTTCATGCCTGTGTTTGCCATTGTACACGTTGTACTTATTGTGCTTTCAGCCTGTGCAATCAGCAGGAGATGGGAAGGATTCTTTGGCACCTTTGCTCAGTGATTAGTATTTGTCTAGCACTTGAAAGCTTAAAATGCTTTAAGAGGGCTAAGTAGTGTTATTAATAATGACATGCTTTGCTATACAGAATGGAGCTTATGCATATTTGTGGTGATAATCCCCAGTCTTCTCTTTATCAAACATTGTTGTCTTTCTGATCTGCTTCAAGCTTATCTTCCTCACACCTGTCAAAGCACTCTTCAAACAGCTTTTCTTCTTGCTCTGATTAAAGGCACACACACAAAAAGAGATTCCTCTCAGCACAGAATTCAGCCCTCAGATTTCGGTGACCATGCCCAGATGTGGTGATCTCTAAGCCACGTTCAGAGACTTTGATCTAATCGGGTTTCCACTAATCTCTCTTGTCTACTGCTGACCTGAGATCTGCCATTCATTAAACCCATTTTGTTTCCAGCAGCATTTGGGGTTTGATCTTTCTGGAGGAGTGCTTTCCTGTGTCCAGGTAATGTTTCAGCTGTGCTTTTTACAAACCAGTTTATTTTTATGTCACTCCCTGTAGCTTCTTGTTGGAAAATCAGCTTTGTGGCTGAGGAGGAAATTAATAAAGACACAGAGGACATTTTTCTTAGTGGCTGAGGCAGACTTAAGGCAAAGTTCTTCCCCTTCTATCTCAAGTTGAAAAAGCTGGGTGAATTTTGTGTGTGTTTCTCTGCTAGAATTTTGAGGAGGTTAGGGCAGGAAGGATGTCTGCAAGAGATGAGTTTTAATGGAGATGGAGGAGTCTGTGCTTTTTAAATGACCACTCTTCTCCTTTGGCAGGGCCCCTTTCAGCCCCAAAATAGCTCCATGCTCAGCAGCACATTGGCATCAGCAGCCTTCAAAGTGTTTTAAAATGTACAGGAGCCAAGGGAGGGTCACTGCCAGCAACTGACCTTGGGTGGTTTTTGTAGAACCTGCTCAGGTTTCCAGCCCTGGTAGCAAAATATTGGTGTAATCAGAGCCTTTCTGCTGCTTTACCGGGAGACAAGGAAGGGAACAGCATTTCCTGGAGAAAGGGAGGCACAAAATATCTAATCTGGGTGGTGTGGCATCAGTGTAGAGTTATCAGCGTGGCTTAGAGGAAGGATTAATTCACAGAGAGCTGAGCAGAAGATAAATTCCTTACTGAATTACTTGGGTCTGCCTCCTCCAGCCTGGGTCATTCTGTGCTCCAGACCCTCAATTTTCAGGGAGCAGAGTCCTGAGCAGTGGCCTGGGGAGCAGAATGGAGATGTGGGGCTGGTGTCAGGGCTGGATCAGAAAGCAGAGCCACCAGCCCTTGTTGTGGGATGGAGATTCTACTTCCAGACACATCTTGCTTCTCTAAGTACCCATTTTATACATATTTTGCCCTGATGGATGGAATTGTTGGGCATTTCTTTTTTTTCTGTACTCAAATGGGTACTGAAGATATTCAGGTCTTGCAGAAATGGATTGGCTCCAGTTGATTACCCAAAGTGACTTTTCAAACCCCGTGCCTCCCTCCCATCCTGGCTGACATCCTGGGGTACACACACCTGGCCTAGAGCTCTGAAATGCAGAAAAGACTTTTCCCTCCTATAGACATGAGATTTGTTTTCTATATATTCTCATTTTTGACCTTATTCTCTTAGAACTTCCAAGATTCAATACAGCAAAAGCCCCAGAAATGTGGAAATACCTTAGTGGAGTGTGCTGCAGGGGAGATTCAGGCCTTCAAAGAAAATGAATTTTTTTTATTTTTAGAACTATTTGGTGACCAAAATCAAATTATCAGAGCCTTGCCAATAAGAAAATCAGCAATATTAGGTCGACGCTTCTCTTTCAATTACCTGCAGCATTTCCAGAGACTTGAGAGTAAACAGCAATTCAAGCTGCCTAACTGCTCAGAGGCTTTAATTAACTCTAATGATAATTGCAGAGCATGTGTTGCCATTTTGGGCAGCAATTACACAGCTTATGTGGGGATCCTTGTGTGGGTGAAAAGGGGTGTGAGGGAAAAAGCCCCTGGTATCTGAATATGTATTTATACACTCATTGCTAAGCTTGGATTTTAT
The DNA here is from genome assembly GCA_013400435.1 of Pycnonotus jocosus. Lineage (NCBI taxonomy): Eukaryota > Metazoa > Chordata > Aves > Passeriformes > Pycnonotidae > Pycnonotus > Pycnonotus jocosus. The sequence goes on from VWYP01033558.1 coordinate 7,023, forward strand.
CAGAGAGAGGAATCTGCTTTCAGCTCTGAGAGCACAGAACATCTCGAGATCCTCCTGCCCTGCACACTCAGGCCAGACAGAGCCTGGTGTGGAGCTTGATTTTACTCTGAAAAAGCAGAACTGAGCTCTCTGTTCAGCATTTCAAGAATTTTTCTGAATGGGGACACAAAGATTGAATTTTCCTTGGAAACACACGAGCCTAGAAAGGATCCATGTTGTGAGAAGCACAGACTTTTTCTAAGAGCACAAGCTAATAAATAATAATCCCCTGTGGGGATTTAGGCTCTGAGATTCCTCCAGCTGTCCTGAAAAGCCCAGCTGAAACTGAGCTGGTTTGGGGAGCACAAACAGCCCCATTCTGTGGATGTTCTCACACAGGCCTGCCTTTATTAATTTTGGAAGTTTTCTTGGATGTTTGGTGAGCAAACATCACTCCACTGACAACCAACCTCAAGTGACCTCAGAAGCTTTCTTTAAATGCACATTTCTTCTGCCTTCCCCTCTGGCTCCATCAGAATTAAAATAATTAAAGAATCCTGGTGTGTTAAGCTCACTCTAAAAATGGAGTTCCAGCTCCTTGGGGTTCCTGTTGTCTCAGCTGTAGGGAAGTTCTCACCTCTTAAAAAGGGAGCATTTCAGTTTTATTTCAAGAGATTAAAAATGGTTCCCCATTTCTCAGTGGGAAAACTTGCTCAGAGTTCATTTTCCTTTTGTGGTTTGGTGGTTTGTTGTTGGTTTTTTGTTTGTTTTGGTTTTTTTGGGTTTTTTTTCCCTGAACAGCAGATATAGGTTTTCTTTGAGTGCTCTGTTTTTGTAACAAGGACTGTGGAATCATCTCTAAACGCTGTAGCCCACGTTTATCAGCAATCAAAAGCATAAAAAAAGCAGATAAAAGCTGGATTCTTTTGCTTTTGACTAGAAGAGATTGAAAAAGAGCTTCTGCCATGGAGACACAAAAGAAGCCTCCTCACAAAGGCTGTTGTGAAGGCAAAAAAACCATGGACATTTTGAAAACTAAGCTAATGGCCTTATTTCAAAAGTCAAAGCAATGCAGCCAAAACATTTCTGTTGTTTTTTTGTTGTATTTTTTTGTTTGTTTGTTTGTTTTTGTTTTGGTTTGTTTTGGGTTTTTTTGTGGGGTTTTTTTGTGTTTTTCTTGTTTGGTTGGGTTTTTTTTGTTTGTTTGTTTTGAGTTTTTTTTGTTTTTTTTTTTTTTTTTTTTTTTCTGCTTTCTGACGTTAGAAACCAAATCAGATGGGCAAAATTTTTGACAGGTAAATTTCAGGAAGTGTTTTGCTTCGAAGGATCAAATGGGATAGTTGCATGAATCATTCTTAAACCCTGAGTGGCACTTACTGCTTGAAAAGGATGAAAACAAACAAAAAAGGATAATATTTTAAAAACTTGTTAGAGGTTCTGTATTTGGTAGAAACATTTAATTAACCTGCAGAGGCAATGAGCTGATTTAATAAATCTTTTCACATCTATGCTGTGTCTTGGTCTTAGAATAAAGCTGATGCAAGCTGAGGGGAGAATTTTTTTTATTTAATTCATATCTCTCTTTTCAGTTTAGCCTTATTCCTTCAACCTTAGGGCTCTTGCACAGGTGGCTTCTATTTGAACTATGAGTATCACTCAATCCGATACTCTTTGGGGAGATCCTGATGAGTTTTTACAATAATTTGGATGTGAGATGAAGGAGAATCAAACAGAGCAAACTCTGAACCAATTACTGTGCTACCACAGTTCTCATTTTTTTGTCATTTCAAGTTCAAAGTGAGATAAGGGCCCTTTTGGACACAGATTGCAGTTGCTGGGTGTCATTATAAATACATTTCTTGGTGCCTATTTGATGCTGAGGCTTGAAAGGTTGCTGAGTCCTATTCTGCATCGACTTCAATCAGGCACCACTTGCCCAATAAAAGCCCTGGAAATGATTCTGAGAGCTTTTTTCCCCTCCACGTGGTGCCTGCTGAGTGTGTCCATGTGTACTTTGAGCATTGTCCATTCCAGAGAAACCCCCCCAACACTCAAAGCTGTGCTTTGTCATCACCAGTTAGGAATTCTCCAGCAGTGCTGATTTTTTTCTAGAATTTTGGGAGGCAGCTCTTGCCTCTTATCATGACAAAACATCTTCTCTGATCATGAAGAAGAAGGCCAAACTTGAAAGATAAAATTAGCTTTTAATTCCTGCTGGTGGTGCTGACAAAGAAGAGTGCTTTGAGCAGGGTAGCACAGCAAGGTGAGGATATCCCAAGGTTATAATAAATGTGGGAGCTCTGTAATTATCCCTGGCTATTGTATGGTAATCAGAAGTGCAGACTTGCAAATGCTGTGCCACTGCTGTGCTAGAGCTGTTTTTTTTCCTCTCTGTAGCTCTGCCAGGAAAAGACCATTAATTAAAACTTCAGTGCTTCAGTGACCCTCCACTCCAGTCTTAAAAGTTGTATTTTCTTCTCCCTTTTTCCTTCTTTGTTCATTTCCCAGAGTTTTTCACCTTGGAGCAGCTCAGACTCCAGCAAATCCACGAAGCTTGTGTGTCCCCATAACTTGATCTTTCAGGAAAAGTCCCTGATCCACGTGTCCTGCTGACCTTTAGAGGTAAAATGTTTTCACTGCAGTCTTTTTTCACTGGGAAATAACTGGGGGAAGCTCGTGAGCATCAGTGGAGCCATTGCATGAATTGTTTTTGTCAATTTTGTCAGTGCTGAGCCTGGGAAAGGATGGTGCATGTTGGAGGTGTGTTCTTGATCCTGATGCAATGGGAAGGTTTTGACTTTGAGGGCTTTTTTCACATCAAATCTGAAACAAGGCACCTGTTTTTTCCTGGGGTTTTAGGGTGGTTGTCTTACCAAACAATGTGTTAAAACAAACGTGATGAAGTTTATCAGCAATGAAAAAATAAGGAGGAATTATATTTCTAAAAGCAATTGATTTCATTACATCTTTTTCCTTCTTTCTTTGTCTCAGGCTTTATCTCCACCCCCAGATCTGTGTCCATGGCCTCAGGCAGGGTGCAGTATATCCATACCTGAAACATTTTCTGTCGTTTGGTATTTTTTTCTTGGCCCAATTAAATCCTCTTTGGGTTAAGAGAGCATGTGCTTGTCCTCACTTTGCCTGGGAAAACTGGATGAACAGCAGCACAATAAATTCCCCAGAACGAGATCCTGTCCTTGTGACATTAAAAAAAAAATACAGCCTGTGAAATAAATGAAGGGAAACAGATTGGATGGGAGTCAATTAGGGTGCCTTTACTGTCAGCAGTTGATGAGCACAGGAGGAGGATGTTGTCAGATCTCTCTATAAACCCATGAATTAGGGGATATCTTGTCACTTCTTGTGCTAATGGTGAGGTATGGGCACATCCAGAGCTGGAGGTGCCAGTTTAACTGAGATGGATGTGGGAAGAGGAGCCTGGGCTGAGCAGGTGGGTGCTGGGGCTGGAGCTGTTCTGGCCTGTCCTTGCTCACAGCTCTGCCCATCCTGCCCTGGCTCCTGGCTCTTTGAGGCTGTTAATTGATGCTTCTGTCAGAGCTGGCAGTCAGGTGGAGCCCAGGCTCCTTTCACTCAGCCTGGCTGTGCTGGAGTTTATCTGAACTGTTGTTTGTGGTGCACAATGGACTCCCCAGAGCAAGCTATCGACTGCAGCAACAATGAGAGGCTTCTGAGAAATCTCACATCACTGCTCTGTGAGATGCTAATTGCTCTGGCTCAAGGGCAAAGCAAACTTTAATTTATAAATTCATTATTGCGCCGTAGCGATGGCCTTTATTGGCTTCTCACAGTTGATTGTGCTGCTGGAAACTCCTCTGATCAGGAACCAAATTATTTATCAGCAACCAGTCAAAAGCAGTGAAGCATTAACTCTGCACATATTAGTTAGCAGAATAATTAATCCAAGCTCCAAAAGACTAATTTGTTGGTACAGTGTCCTGTAACAGCAGTAATGGAGGCAGCTGTGGGTGCAGAGAGAAACAGATTGGGTGCACATCTGCAAATAGGAAATATTGTCCTTTGGCAGAAGTTTCCTGGCCTGTTGTGAACAGAGACCCATCCCCATTTAGAGAATCAGATGTTTCAGGGCTGGGAGGTTCATCCCTCTTTGCTGGCTCTCTCTTAGGCTGTGGCAGTTTTGGCTTCTTTTCTTCTCTGCCAAGGTCAGGATGAACAACATGGGAAATGAAGGATTGAGTTTGGACTTGGAATGTTTATTGTATCTTATCTATTTACAGGATTTACAGACTCACACATGAACCATGAGCTCAATCTAGCAGCTGGGGAATGAGGTAAAATGGAGAGCTTCTAACTCTTTCTAAGGTTATTTAAATGATAATTACCCAATACCAAGGTGACACCTATATTATTTATATTTCTGACCCAATAATGATCACCCAAGGCCCTCAATGCAGACTTTTTCACCCAATTCCAGAAAACCACCCTAACCCAGGAAGAAGAAGGAAGAAGAAGTCGAAGAAGAAGGATAAAGACAACTCCCAAAATCCTCCATCTTGACTCATATGCATTACTATACACTAAATCCCCAAATTCTAAGTTTCAAGGACTCCAACATTACATCATGGAAAGGTTCCTGCCCTGGGACACGTGAAGTCCTCCATAACTTGGTGAGTGTTTTGGAACAATTAAGGATTGTCTTGGCAGGTGATTACCCTGCCCAAGATGCCCAGCCAAGTTCTTTGCAATTTTAAATAGGATGCAATTGAGCTACCTGGGCTACACCAATACAGAAATAACAACAGCAAAGAGCTGTTCTGAAAGAAAAATACTGAATTTTTTTGAGGGCTTGAGGATCTGGGACACAATTTCCTTCTGAAAAATTTCTGACATGATTTTGGAAGGAATTACACTTTCTGATGAAATGCACTTTCATGTCTTTTTGACTAGCATTTATTTGATAATTACATTGTGTGAAAGTCACATTTAGAGACCCTAATGAGAATTTAAGATCCCATTAGTCAAGCTGATCTAATGACAATGAGACATTTGATACTGATGAGGCAATGGAAAGAAAGCATTTCTTATTAAATAGCTCATTTATGTTTTCCAAATCATCAAAAAACCTTGAGTAAATATTCCCCTGGGTCTCCTTTGAGGAAAATAATTATGGGTTAAGTGCTGGGTGTTATTATTTGTCCATTCCTTTCTGTGAGCACTGGAGCTCACAGGTTGGCATCACAATTAATGTTGTACATTGAACACAACACCTGGGATTTCTGTTGTGCTTGTGGAGAGGATTTACATGAAAATCTTTAATACTACAAGCAAAACAAACAAACAAAAAACCAAACCCACGAAAAAGCAGGATAGTTATTTTGATTAACAGTTTAGATATCCTAGAGACAGTCAGGTTTATCAGAAAAGGGAAGGTTTGAAGTTTTTGGGTAAATGCAAGGGGTTGCTGAAGGTGGCCAAGCTGAATGTGGCCCTTCAGTGAGGGGAGGAGAATACACATTTTATGGGGAAAGTGCCAGAATCAGTGGTGAAAATCCTGCTTTTCTTGTCCCAGAAATCAGCAACTGTAATGACAATCAATAAAAACAATTGCAGAGAAAGGACAGAGCTGTCCCAAGGGTCTGAGGAACATGAACACCAAGATATGGATCAAATCTGATCTCATTATGTAGGAAAGTGAGGATTGGCTTCAATGTTCCTCTCTTGGAGGAATTTAGAACCATTCAGGATCTTTGGAAATCCACACCCAGAACCAGAGTGCACTCCAGGAGTCACAGTTTAAGCATATTTTGGTTAGAAAACACATTGCAGATGATGCAACTCCCTTTAATAGTGATGGTAATGTCTTGCAGTGCCCTAAGGTCCCTTTCAAAATAAAACCAGGGCCAGCCTGAATCTTGGCTCATCCTTTTCTCACTTTGAACTGTGAACTGCTCTTTGCCCTTTAAACTAGACTTGGTCTGCAAGAAATTATCTGGGGAAATGCTGGTCAGTGCTAACTTTTTCACAGCCATTAATAAATCTGCATTCCAAACAAACAGAAGCAAATTTCTTTTCCTTCTCTAATGAATCCCTAGAGGGAGTTGTGGGTTCTGCATATAAATGGGTTTTGCTCAGTTTATGTTTTTAAGTGTAATGTTTTGTCCCTCTCCCAGCAGGATAAACTCTTTACTTGCTTCCCAAGCTTCTGTATCATCTCTCTGTGTGAAATTACCAGCCCAGCACAAGATACTCCAAAGCTGAGCAAACAGCCCAGTTAAAACCAGCTGGCAAAAGTCTGAGCAGGGACCAGCCCTGCCTGAGGATCCCAAATCCTCCTGTTGGATTTCACTGTGGGCAGGGGCTTCTCTGCTCCCACCAAGGTCACTTCAGCTTTTTTCATCCCTGTCTCATCCTTCTTTTGCTGGCTGGGGGGTTTGGGGCTTTTTGTGCTCCCAGAAAATCATCAGAAGCTGTGGGGTTTGGGTTTTTTTGTGCTCCCAGAAAATCACCAGAAGCTGTGGGGTTTGGGGCTTTTTGTGCTCCCAGAAAATCACCAGAAGCTGTGAGGTTTGGGCCTTTTTGTGCTCCCAGAAAATCACCAGAAGCTGTGGGGTTTGGGGCTTTTTGTGCTCCCAGAAAATCACCAGAAGCTATGGGGTTTGGGGCTTTTTGTGCTCCCAGAAAATCACCAGAAGCTGTGAGGTTTGGGCCTTTTTGTGCTCCCAGAAAATCACCAGAAGCTGTGGGGTTTGGGGCTTTTTGTGCTCCCAGAAAATCACCAGAAGCTGTGGGGTTTGGGGCTTTTTATGCTCCCAGAAAATCACCAGAAGCTGTTGGTTTTGGGGCTTTTTGTGCTCTCAGAAATGGCTGTGTGTCTTTAGATTTGTTTGTTTTGTGTCTGTGTTCTACTCTATTTTTATGGTCCTTGAGATGAGTGGGATGGGATTGGGAAAGGACAGATGGCACAGCTCCAGAGGAGGAGTACAGTTTGAACTTTATATGTAAACCCTCTCATTTATACCATGGCTTTGTACATCTTGCTAGCTGTTGCTGTTAATGAAGAGCTGGGAAAAAAAAAATCGTGTAAAAAGAGACCTTGGACTTGAGCAGCAAGCTGGTGTTGCTGAAGATCTGCCTGCAGGGAAAAGCAGGGAAGTGTTTCATGTGGTGTTTAAAGCCTGCAGCACACAGAGATGTTACAGTGTCAATGTATATGTTATAATCAAGGTTTTATGTGTTGTTTTGTGTTTGGGGTTTTTCTAGTAGGTTTTTTTCCTTTTTTTTAAAAAGTTTTTTTGAGATAATTTTAAGTTGGGCATCATTACCAATAAGACAGAAGCCCTGTCCTGAGCTAGATATCATCCCCAGCAGAGCCTTGCCTTCTGCACAGCCCCCTGTGCATTAGAGCCATGAGCCACCCACACAGAAACCATGGAAGAACAGGAGATCTTTGAGTTTTGGATTGGGTCTCTCTTTCCAGAAAAGTCCTTTGGCATCAGGCATTTCATTTGAGAGCTTGGGGGTTGCTGGTCAGTGACAAATTTCATAACTCACTTCTGCCATTTTGCTTCCCTTCTGCTGTGGGCTTGAGCCCGTTCATAACTGGTTACATCAAAACTCAGCAAACTGTGCTAAGAGGAACTGGCACAGAATCCTGTGTGCAGAAAATTGGGCCAGTCTGAGCAGGCTGGCATCACCTCACAGCTGCATAAACATCTGTAAGGAGATGTCACCAGACAGAACTTTGTGTGTGTCCCAGTTTGAACCAACACAACCCTCCTGTCCTCCTTGGCCTGGGAGGTGACACTTCAGCCCTGCTCCCAGACCCTTCCCAATTCTCCCAGAGCAGGAGGACACCTGGCACCTCTGGGTGTGTCCCTGCAGTCCCTGTCTGCCACCAGCTCAGCTGCCTGTCTCCAGCTTATTGTCCTTTCTAATTGTCTTTTCCCTAATTGCTTTGGTTATCTCTTGTTGTATATTAAATGAGAAATATGAAGGTGGCTTGGCATAATTATTCTCTGATGAGTGAACAGGGCTCTTCAACACGAACTGAGTGATTATAAACATTAAATCCAATTAGGAACATGGATAACTGTTCTGTACAGTTACAGATGTAAGATGTACAGATGTTCTTGTACATTCTCTGAGCTGTGATGGATTTCCTCCCTTGCAGAGCTCAGTGTGTTTAGTTTTTCTGTATTTGTGCACCTCCTTGGAGGAAAAAGTGCTCATAAATACAGGGAATCATCCCTTGTACTTTAAGAAAAAGGGGGTGTCCTGACTTTTTCAATCACTGGCCCTGTGAATTGCAACATGATCTTCAAGGAGGAGTGGGAGAAATATTTCAGCCTCCAGGGAAGTGAAATGGAAAAAAACCCCAAAACTAATGAGGAGTAGAGAACCTTGAAGACCAAAAGGAAAGCAAAAGCATTAATAATGGAAGGCTCTGGAGGGGAGGTGTAAGCAGCTGGTTCATGAGTGCAGGGTTTGCTTCAAAGCAGGTCAGGTCCAGCAAATCAAGAGGAGATGATCACATGGGCTTTGGCTCAGGGGGTTTTGGGGAAGACACAAAACATGAAGAAGAGGATCAGAATAGACTTTAAGTGCTGATGTAGTGTTACAGTGTTCATGAGCCACCTAGATTTCGGGAATTGCGTGGGATCTGAGCTGTATAATCTGTGGAATTACTGGGGATCTCCAGAGCCAGGACACTGGGGAGCCACCAGGGAAAGCCCCACTGCACAGAGGTGAGGACAGAAGGGGACTCCAGCTGTGTTCCTGGGGTGGCAGCTTGCAGTGCTTTGCTTGACAGCCTTTTTAATGAGCATTTAATAACGAACCTCTCCATGCAGCCTCAGAACACAGGGCTTCTCAGGCCCTGAAAACCTCCAAGCCACTTTGCCCCTGATTTGATTTTGGCCACAGAAGCCTGCTGCCTGCTATGTATTGCTGGCTCCTGAAGTGCTTGGCATCTGTGGGCAAAAAAGCAGCAGGCAGGAATAGACTGAAAAAAATCTGCTCCATACTTTATTTGCAGTCTTTACCAAGAAATAGGCTATGAAAGTGATGATGTACTTCAGATGGTGCAGTGAAGCAAAGGGTGAACTGTCAACATCAAATACTGCAAAAAGTATAAATCTCACATACCATGAGTCTCTTAGACATAAATGAGAATAAAAGGTCAGGAATGGGAAGTGCACAGGGTCGTGTTCTGATAATTTTGCACAAAGCAGATGCTTCTGACAGTAAGGGAGAGCTGTGAGATGGAGCTGATTTTCCTGCCAGGTGTTTGCTACCAAGGAAAATCCTCTTTTCTCTGCCAGGCTGCCCCTGCTGAGGACGTGGCTCCAGTTCCGTGGTTAAACACTCTCCTGCAGAGCTGGCTCATGCCACTGGTGCAGGAGGGAGCGACAGAGTGCTGCCAGCTGTGATGGGTCAGGTCAGGGTGCTGACCATAACATTTACACAATAAACTGCTAAACTGGGCAGAACGTGTGCAGGGGGGTCCCAAGCTGGGCTTTGGGAGGTGAACCAACACACAGCAGGTCACCTGGGCAGGGAAAATGCCAGGCTCTGAAATGGTCTGCTGGAAATACGTTCTTAAGGGCAGGGATTTGTGAAAATAAGCCTGGGCTCCAAAGCAAACGAGCTGAGGGAAAGGCTGAGGCTGTGCCAGCTCCCTGGGAGGAGAGAAAGGTGCAGAGCTCCTGCCAAAGCCCTCCCTGCTCTCCTTGGCAGGGGTGGAAGTGCTGGTTGTCTTGTGGCAAGGAAGGGGTGGAATCCTGAGCAGGAGAGGGTCTGTGAGTGTGGAGGAGCTGCTGTGGACAGGCTGTGCTCCATGATGTGAGCTGTGCAGGCCAAATGCAGCTCCAAGGTGGATTGAGAGATCGTGCTGGACTGAGGCCACCTCTCTGTGACATGGATTTTGAGGGTCAGAGGTGTACAGGGTGGGTGAGGAATGGGCACAAGCTCTCAGCTTTGATTCTCTGAGAAGAATCCAGTGGCAGCCTCTCTGTGGTCAGGGCTCTCCTGCCTGTGTGGCATTAACTGAGAGCAGTGCTGCAGGGGGATACTGCAGAGCTGGGACAGCCTCGTTAAATCTGAGCCACAGATTGGAGCCAAAGAGGCACCTGATGAGCCACTGGAAGGCAAAGGAAGAGCAAGGCAAGAAGCACAAAGCAGAAAATGTAGAAAGCAACAGGCAGGTAGAAGATTGAAGCAAAAATGCTCAAGAAATGCTCCTGTCAGCCTCTGTCCCTGTGAGGGATCTTCACTTGGCTTCCTCACTGAAACTGCTGGAGTGAAAATGAAACTCCCTGTCCATCAGTTCCTCCTGTAATTAAACAATTGGAAAGAATCCACGTGAAATCCCCAAACCACCTTGCTCCATTCAGCCTGCTCCCATCCTGCCCTGGTAACATGTCAGAAGGGTTTTGTGAGTTGGCTGAGTTGTCTCTGATTCATCAGCCCTTGGCCAGAAGAGGCTGAGTCTGAGCCCAAACCACTCCACTGGAGATTAGTTTGGAAGGCTGTGCCTAATCAGAGCTTGGGCACAGGTGGTTATATTTTAGCCAGTCTCCAGAATAATTCTCTATTATTGGTTGTCTTTTGTCTCAATGCCCTGTCCCTAAGTTGTTGTGCAGGAATGCAAATATGGTTTGGCTTGGCTGGAGCTCCCCTCTCCACCTGGAATGTTCTGGTCAATGCATCCCACTCTGTTTTCCTTTTAATTTCCTGCCTTGCTCTGCAGCCCATGGTGCTGTGCCCATCTCAGCCTGGAGTGGCACATGTCACCTAAACCTGCTGTCTTATCCTGAGGAAAGCTCTGGGTCTGCCCAGGCTCCTCCAGCACCATTTCCCTCTGCCCCTATTTCCAGGGATTTGCCCTCCAACTCCACGTTCACACCAAGTGTCTACAAAGCCACAGTCTGAGATGGAGAGCTCTGGCTCTGCCCTGTTTTTGACTATGTGTGCTACAGGAAAGGGGACAAGACATTAAATCCTGGGGAAACCCCATTATCAATTTCAGATGTGATAAATATTCTGTGGGGTTTACACTGTAATCACAGAGCTGAGAAGATACCTGGGATCTGGCCCAATGTCACATTTTGTCTTTGACCTCTATCTCCTTGTTTTTTGGGAATGCTCCCTCTGGGAGTTATTTTGAGACAGAAGAAGCTGTGGTTGCCAGCCTGGGGCTGTGCAGTGCTGAGGGGCTGGTGGGCACAGGCTGCTGCTTCCCTGGCACCTGCAGCCTGTGTCACATCAGGGTTTGTCAGAGAGGAGCTTTAATTTGAGCTTGCAGGGAGCTAATTCTGTCCTGTCTGGAGTTTTGGTTATGTCAGGGGTTATGGCACTGTTCATCCCCACTCTACAAAGTGCCACCAGACTGTTTTTCAGCCTTTTCTGTTTTTCATCTGGCTAGTCTTACACTGTTCTCTTTTGTTATTTTTACACCACTTCCCAGGCTGGTTTGATGCCTTGGATCTTGGTGATGTTACATCAGGGCACAGAATAGCAACTGTGTTCAGAGTAACCAAAAATAAAAGTGACAGAGGCTGTTAATCAAGAGAAGTCAACTGGGGTCAGGAAAGGTTTCCAGCCATTTTTTATGAGCCAGAGATGAGGTTTGAATCAAGATGAAATGTGCCCGTGGCCTCCTCTGCCATTCCTGTGTGAGAATGTTGAAAATCTGGGTTTTTTTTGCCTTAACTTTGTGAAGTGTGGCAGCCAAAGTCACCAGCCAGAAGGTGCTGGATCCATTTTACCTGGGGTCCAAATGCCCACGGCAGCCTGGACTTACTCTGTGTAGTTTCAGTATCTGAAATTCCTGCTTGGTCAAGGAAAGGAGAGACAAACACTTGCTGATGGTACATCACCACAAGGTTTGATTTATCCCTGATCAGCGTTGAATTTCTTGAGGTGAGTGCCAGTGGCTGTGATCAAAGCTCAGTGCTGCAGTTTGGATCTCAGAGCTGGGCATGGTGAGTGCAGACCTGCTCAGCACCCAGGCAGAAACCAGAACTGAGGTGTGTTAGCCAAAAAGTGGAGTTTAACTCATCTAGAATGGGAGTTTCAGCCTGAGAGATCATGTCCCTTTAGACAGATATTCAAGAGGAAAAATATTGGAGGAAATGAAAAAGAATCTATGGATTTTTAGAATGTTAGATATCGCCTCATGCCGTGCACATCCACCCAATTAAAGGAAAATGCAGATGCTCTGCAGGTTCTTTGGCAAACTGGATTTTGAAAGTGGGCAGTTCTGTCTGCCTGAAGTGGTGCCTTGGTGGCAAAACACCACCAGCACCTGTGCAGTGCTGTGGGCCTGTGCTGTGTGTGGGAGTGTAAAACGTGGAGATTAAAGTGCTTTTCTCCTTGGTGATGTGACAGAGAAGTGTCAGAGGAATGGAGCTGCTAGGGAATGCTGTTGGTGTTTACAGGGAGGTGAAGGAACAAGATGTCAGTGGGAAACAAATATAAATGCAATTTCCTGACTCAGCTACAGAGCTCATGGGAGAGCATTGTTCCCTGAAATATATATATATATTTATATTTTTTTTTTTTTTTAGAAAAGCTCTGCTGAGCAATGGCTGCAGAGACTTTGATGTGTTTCTTCAGTGCAGGAGGAGACTGAGTTTCCCAACATGTTTCTTGGGATAACAAGGAAAGAGGAGACAGTGATGCAGGAAGCCCCACCAAGGGATGACCAGCCAGAAAAGCTTTGGGAAAAGCCCAAAAGCAGTGAAACTTCCCAGTTCTGAACCCCTGCTTTGTGCTGCAGACTGGACATGGATGTCATGCCCTGAACTGTCACATTTCCTCTGGGGCCACTGGGCTGGGCCAGGGCAGTTCTCTGGATGTGTCTCTGTTTCTCCAGTGCTCCCAGTGTTGCCCATCAGCACATCTTGGAGCAGAGCACGTTCAGACCTCTCTCTCTGCCCTCCTCCAGTGTTCCCCTTGGCACTTCAGCTGCCAATCACAGCCGTATCTTCTCTGACTGAATTGCTCCTTCTCCTCTTTCCTCAGCTCTCCTCTCTCAGCCAAGTCATAAATCTGGATTTGTAGCTGATGTCGTTCCCAGGGAAGCAAGCAGAGAAAGTGCAGACAGGAGGTCATGACTTCCCTGAGGGATGTGGCTGAGTGGAAGAATTGGTCTATCAGGTGGAAGAGATCCAAAGTAGTAGTCTGAAAAATGGGACTAGTGACCCAGTTTGGAAGGAAACCACTCCTGTTCTAAGAACTGTCTTCAGGGGAAAGCTTTTAATCTCTGCATTCCTCCCCTCTGAGATCTCACTCTGGTTTGGAGGTTTGAGTCATGTCAGTTGTTTCATCATTTGTACTGTTTGTTTCGTTTGTTTTTCATCAGATATTTTCCCTTTACCAAGTTATTTATGAGACTGAAGTACAAAAAGTGATTTCCATGGGGCTGTCCCCACCTGAGCTCTAAGTGGCCTCACACACAGGTCAGAGAGCTCTCAGAAATCCCACAGAGCCAGAATCCCAGAGAAGATTTGTGACAAACAGAAGCAAGAGTGATGCCTTGGGAAGACTGAGCTGGGACAGAGACTGGACAGAGCTGGAGAATAAAGCAGAGATTTATTGAAAGGCCTTGAGGATACACCTTGGGCAGGAGAAGAGCCTGGCCAGGGCTGCACCCAAGGCGGACCCAAAATGGTCACAAAATGGACAAATGGTCACGAGGTCTCACATTTTTACAGGTTTTTGTCCCTTTGCATCTTGGGGCTTAATTGTCCAATTCCAGCTCCAGGTTATGCAGTCCCATCCTTCTTGTTCCTCCCTTCAGCCACCCTTGGTTGTGCTTTGGGGCTGAAAGTTGTCCTTGGTGAGCAGCAGGAAAAGGATTTGTGTCTGTGCTGTGTGCAGAACTGTTGTTTATCAGCTACAGCATTTTGATAATGATTATCATCCTACATTAAAGCCTTGGTCTAATCTCAATTTTCCTCCCCACAAATTAGGAACAGTTGCATTAGGGGCTGGTCTAGCAGAAAGGAAGGGGAAAAGGAGGTGATGTTAAACAAGGACAGTGGTGAGGAGCCCCAGGAAAAGAGGAAATCCAGCAACCTCAGGTGCCCTGCACTGGGAATGAGCCCCAAACCTCACCAGCAGCCACTGCAAGAGACCAACAGCTCCTCTCACCCTGATTTCAAGGAGGAAAAAGCTTTTTTGATAACAAACAAATGGTTTCCAAATTGTTGATCTCAAGTGGTTTTGGACATTGTAGAAAGGGGCTGCAGACCCGCCTTGGTGCTTGATCTGTGAGAGCTTCTGGGGATAGTTCTGTGG
>VWYP01033563.1:0-46395 GCA_013400435.1 Pycnonotus jocosus
GCTCTGGGCTGGGGACAAGGCAGTGACTCGTCAAAGGTCTCTACAAATCTATTTTGGGAATACAGGCAATCCTTTCAAGATCAAAGTAACAGATCTCGTCCATCAGATCTGATGCAAAAGTGTATCCTTGATTTTTTATCATTTAATATTTTCAAATGACTCAAAATCACAAAGGTTGATGAATAAAGTAGCATTAACAACACTGCTCCTGAGATCAGTGGATTTTAAAGAGACACAGGACATCAGCAAAGGCCTGATAGTTACACCTGCTTTTCTCACCTGTGCTGTGCACTGCTTTACCTGGAAAACCTGGACTTGGAAAAAGCTGTCAGGAAGGCAAGAAGAGAAGAACACATATCTGAAGAAATGCTCCCAAAGCTGGGAACATACATATGTTAATATTCCCTTCATCTAACGTCAGATGTGGTTTCACAGCTTCAATTCTGGATCCCATTTCTCTGTGGAAAAAATGGATGATTTCATTATTCCCAGATTTATGTAACTTCTATCACCCCAAGGCAGTGGCAAGGCTGCATTTGAGACTCTTGTCATCAACTATCAATTATTCTGCAATTTATGAGATGCTTTTCTGTGGATACGCATCCAAAACCTAGAAAAGTCCATGGAAAAAAAAAATCCCATTCAATTTAAAAAGCTTCTCTTGACTGGACTCTTGTCCAGGATATTCTGTAATAAAAAGCGGGCAAAAACTCACACTTGCTTAAAAAACAACAAAAAAAATCTTCCCTGTGAGGGTGGTGAGGCCCTGGCACAGGGTGCCCAGAGAAGCTGTGGCTGCCCCTGGATCCCTGGAATGCTCAAGGCCAGGTTGGAGCAGCCTGGGATAGTGGGAGGTGTCCCTGCCCATGGCA
Source organism: Pycnonotus jocosus (assembly GCA_013400435.1). Taxonomy (NCBI): domain Eukaryota; kingdom Metazoa; phylum Chordata; class Aves; order Passeriformes; family Pycnonotidae; genus Pycnonotus; species Pycnonotus jocosus. The sequence continues at coordinate 873 of VWYP01033563.1, forward strand.
GGGGTGGCACTGGATGAGCTTTAAGGTTCCTTCCAATCCAAACCATTCTATGATTCCATGAAGTTTAACAAAGGTGAGAAAAGAGCAGAGAGGTTTCACAGTTCAAATCCTCCAAAATATTTACCATTGTAACTATTGTCAGATTATTTTTTAAAATTATTAACAGATTCTTTTCCAAATCAATGGAAAAGAATTTGTAATGATCTCTCATCCATGGAAGCTGAAAAACCCTAAAGTTATGCTTAAAGCTATGCTAGGCCAAGTAAGTGATTTCATGAAAACTGCAAGCATGGAAATATCTTCCATTTTGTCTAAGTGTTACAGATGAATACAGAATATAGAAAATTCATGTCATTATTAAACCAAAATATTTTAGGGAGTTTTGCTGAATTTTGCTGAATAAAAAAGTGCCTGAGTTTTTTAATACAAAACCCTTTCCATCAGAAAGTCTTCTCCACCAAAGAAAGTCTTGACTGACCAAAATATTCCTGAGAACAATAAAACCTGGAGAAAACCTGGGATTAGCAAAGCTGGTCAGAGCATAGTGCTAATAACACCAAGGTCATGGGTTCCATCCTCTTATGGGACATCCATTAAAAAGCTGCATTTGATAATCCTTGTGGGTCCTTTCCCATTCACAACATTCTGTGAAATCTGTGGAAAATTTATCGAGGAAAAGAGCTTGACTTTTTAAAGTAAAAGTGAATTTTCACAGTCAAACCTGAACACATCGGATCAAAAGCAAAGATTTGTTACATAGGAAATGTCACTGAAGTGTCTCACATAGCTTACACTGGGTTCCTGATTTCCCATTGGTTTGGGGGTTGGAATTCTGCAGCAGCAGAAGTTTGCATTCCAGCTGAATCCTTAAAAAACAGTTCCTAGAAAGGGTCACCTAAAGTTCCATGCAGTTGTTTAAAAGAATCACAAGGAACTCTGGCAGCAAACACCAACAGAATTGGAGTAGGGGTGGTCATTGAACAGTCACTGTGGACTTCTGCAATTTTATAACTTGAGGGTTAAACCTGTGTAGCAATTAACTTTTTTTCCTGTATTATACTAATTAAGCAGCTGAATCTCACCCTGTCCTAGTGGTGATTGCACAGCTACTGAAGATGATGTACACAGTAATTAATTCAAGTGGATTTTGGATCAAATATGCTTCCCAGATTCAGTTTTTCTGCCCTTAATCCCCCCTTTTTACAGGGTAAGCAGCCTGAAGACTCTATTTCCCAGATATTTCTAAAACCACTGGGAGAATTAATATTTTGAGAACTAATATATTCTTTATGTTTTAAACTGAATTTGGCAGTGACTTCTGAACTGTGTGTAAAGCACTCTGGTCTTGTAAGAGCTGAGTGTCTCTAATGAGCTGGATATTCCCTGGTTTTAGGATTTCCAATGAGCCAAATCCTCAAATTACTACAAAAATCTATTAAGGGGCAAATTTATAAATACTGGTGAAGGCAATTTTCACCTTGTTCTACTCACCACAGTTACACAAAATTTGATAAATTCAAAAGTACTTGGGTGAGAGGAGAGTTTGAAGAGTGAGTGAATTAATACCATTTTATACAAGCAATCTATCCAGCTATTCACAGTCTAGTTTTTTTCTCTGCAGTTTTGCAGTGAGAGCTCACCTGGAATTGTGAGTTCTGATAAAAAGCAATCTCAAGGCAATTATCATTATCTTGTTACTGGTGCAAAAAAAAAACAAAACAAAACCCCCAAACTACCCCAAAACACACCAGTCTTTTTTAGTCAATCCTCATAAGAGTGATTTCACTGCTGAAGAAATCGAGGACATAATACCTGTTTTTTTCTCAACAAATCTTGCATTTTCTCAAGAAATCTTGCTTTTACATGAACTTCTCTGATCAGAAGGAATTCTGTTCTGTGCCACCTCTCACTTGTGCATCCCAAGGGTGGGGTTTCCCAAACCTTGTCGAGCTTTCCAACTGTAAATCCAAGCCCATCCTGCTCTCTACCAATTTACAGTAAATCTTTGCATAAGGTGACCTTTTCCCAGTAAACCTGATGACAAACACGGTGTTATTTACACCCTTGACCATTCTGGGCAGTGTTCCTTTAGGCTGAAACCATTTTCCTCCATGAGGGATGGTGTCACTGCATGAAACCACAGTGACATCAATCATTTGCAAGGCAAAGGATGTGGACAGGCCAGAGCATTCCAAGTGCTCTCTCAGAAAAAGTGGCGTTTTTCTCCTTCAAGAAGTTCTATCATATGGCAAACACCACCACAGAGGTGTGGAAACTTCTGCTTCAAACCCATAGTGGGAAAAAAAAAAAAAAGAGCCTAAAAAAAATCACTATCAATTTACAAAATGAGACCTGAAGTTCTCAGGTCTCATTTTCATGTCATAATATGATTATGACTTCTGTTGTTGGCAATCATCTTGTGAGTGGTTAATAAAAAGCAGCTCTTTTTCTTTTTTTTTTTCTTTTTTGTTTGTTTGTTTGTTTGTTTGTTGTTTTGGTTTTTGGCAGCCTTATTTAGTGCTCTGTTTATGCCCTGATATGACAGTTCATAGAGTACAAGTTAAGGAAATAGATTTCAAATGCAGCTGTGGATTTCCTCGGTTTTCCACCTTTCAGGAGAAGAGGAATCTAGACCTTTAGCAGATATAAACAGCAGCAAGTGGCTGCACAGATTTCTGACAGGCTGTCATATACTCTCAAGACCTAAACATTTCCTGGGGGCTCCTTTTTGCACAGCAACCCACAAAAAGGAAACAAACAAACAAACAAACAAAAAAGGGATGCATGAATTGCAAACAGAACACAACTTTTGATGAGAAAACCCAGGCAAATTTCATCTTCCACCTCATTTTTCAGTCAATAAGTTGATGTTTGAAGGGTGAGCAACAAGCAGGGAAGATTCATCACACACATGACTTCATGCTCCAACCCCAGATGAACACCCTGCACTCAGCCTGGGACCCTCTGCCAGGGCTTGTCCCCACTGTGGGGTTTGGGGTTTTAAGGCAGGGTTTGTGAGAGTGAGCAGGAGCAGTGAACACGTTCAGGGGGCTCTGCTGCTTCACCTGAGGAAGGCAAAAACTCCTGCCATTGTCCAAGAAAATGTGCTGAGAGAGGATGTCAGTGAGAACTGTCCAATTTCTTGGCATCTCTTTTGGTGGGTTTGCTTTGGCAGGGGCAGGATGGCACTCAAGGAACTTTAATCCCTTTGGAGAAAAATGTATTTTTAGAATAAACAGAGCTGGGTGCAACACTTGCCCAGATGGGTTTGCAAGGTTAATACTGCCCCACACATGTTGAAAGTTTCATATTTGCAGACTACAAAGCAGTATGGGAGCATGACCAAGTGGTATCAACTTTGGTATTTTACTAATAAAGATAAAACTCCACAGTGATCACTGACACAAAACTAACAGAAATTCTTTAGCAATCTACTTTTTTAAAAAATGAGAAAGTGTGTGATGATCAAAAGATACTGCAATATTAGTGAAGGAGGATGAAAGAATGGACCAGTGTTTTAATTTTTATTATTATTATTACTCTGGTTTAAATGTGCTGATCTCAGTTTTGCCCTGAATAAATGAACTGTACTGGAGGGCACCCCTCTCTGAGCCTGCACTGGGATCAGCACCTACAGTTTAGGACAGGATTTCAGGTGAAGCAACGTGAGACAATTGCTGATTTTTTTAGGGGAAGGGAGCTGTTCTCAACCTTAAACCATGCCTGCCTTTTCCTAACACTGATAGGTATCAGCCACAATGAAGCAGAAAGCAAACCTGCCTTTGGGGTGTTCTATTAGTTCCATTCAGCAATTAATAATTTCCATCTCTTGGTGGAGAATTTTAGCACTGGTGCTTTCTCCCAGCCCCATCTCTGTGGCAAAAGTGGGGGAGACTTGGGCTAGCTCATTTATGAAATTAAGGACAAGGCTTCCTGAATGGATTTTCATATGGAAGTTATGAGTAGAAGCTGCTTAATCTCTTTTTACTTGATAGGAATAAAGAGGACTCAGGTTTACTGGCTTAAAGGGAGAGAGTCTAGTGGACTCTCAGGTGTACAACAATACAGAAGTACTATGATAACCAGAGGATATTAAAAATAATATAGGCATTTCTGCTTTTGGAAGAAGAAAGAACACATGCAATGAGCTCTTCAGGCCACAATCTTCATTATATCACTGCTGTAGAATCAAACACTGTTCAAATAAATTGAATTTTAAATGCAGCAAGGTAACTGCTGATCGCTGCTGAAAAGAGCACTTTGAACAAGATAATATGGATTGCTGTTAAATCTGGAAACATGCAAACATTGTTATTCAGCCTTTAAATGAGCATGAATGACTGCCCAGAAGAGTTAATGTGCAAAGGCAGAGTCAAAAATGAGACATGTCAGCTAAAATGTGAATTTAAGGTATTCTGTGAACCAGCTCTGGCTGTCATCTTGCCTTCTCCTTTTCTGATTTTCCAGCCTGATGAGTTGATCCACAAGTGCACTCCAATAGAAAAACACTTTTCAACAGGGCATCATAAATTTATTTCCTGATGGTTCCTCTGTGGTTCTCCCAGAACTCTGAGCCCTTTTGCCCTGTGACATGCTCAGTTACACTGGGATGAGGTCAGAGTGACAATAATGCTCTGTGGTTTGGTTATTTAGTTGGTTTTCTCCCATAAATCACCTTTTAAATAAATGTAACATGTCCTGAAGTCACTCTGGTGTTCAGGTACCTGAATGCCACCTGTATCACCACAAAGAATTCAGTGGCTCAGCTTCCCAGGAAACCAACACAGCAGCCTGAGGGTGGGTGCATTTGTTTGAATAACAAAGGAAATAAGTGGGTTTAGCATCTTAATGCCAAAGGCTGAAAGGAATGCTTCAATTGCCTGCCACTGAGAAAATTAGAGCTTCAACTGACATGTTAAATTTACCTAATGTGACCAGGCTTCCTATCCAGCACTTGGAGAAACTCAGTGAAAACCTCTCCCATTGTCTCTCCACCTGCGGGACTGACAAAAGAGCTCAGCTGAGCACTGGATCCCTTCAGATCTCTGCAGAATACCTCACCAGAGAGAAGCAGCAGCCCCATTGTTGGTGATAAGGCTGTGGAAACAGTTCCAAGAGCCCAATTTCAGGTGGCAGGACAGGGCTGAATTTACCGAATCAGGTTTTAGACATTACCCACATTACACATGAACTGACCTGGGCAGCTTGCAGGCAGAACATCCTCTTTCCAGGCACAATCATGTAACCCATAATGAAAGGGCCCTTCTGTTACTGTAAAAGAGCCTCACTTTTCTGCAAAGAAAAGAATAAGAGGGTTAAAAAGGGTAAAAAAAAAAAAAAAAGGCCAAGAAAATAACCCTTCTGTGTGGAACTACTTGCCTGGGTGTTGTGATCTGCAGCTCATTCAGAGGATTTGCCCTCAGAGGCAAGACTGTATTACTGGCCAAATATTCACTTAAAGAGGGTTATTTCAGCTGAAATAAATAATTGTATACATTGGCAACAAGTGAGCTTCAATTAAACCCTTAAAATGCAAAACACTCCAGCAGGTTATACTGAGATACAAATAATAATTTGCATCTCATTCTTGACATGTTTAATCAGAAATTTCAGTGGCCATGGCAGAGTTCAGGGCAAAGATTGCTTGCTAGGAGACAGCTCTTCCTTCTTTCCTTTTCCAATCCTACAAGATTATTTCTTTATCCTTCCTCCCTCCTCAACTGCAATTAGAGAAGCAGAAGCTTCATGCCACAGTGGCTGAAGTAAACTGCCACTAATCTTTTAATTGAAAGTAAATGATGGAGAGATAGCAAATGAGCAAGGGAAGCTGGAAAACACAGCTCCCCTGTGTCCCTATCACTCCACACCTCATCAGCAAACACAGAAGTATTAACTGCAGAGCCCCTGTTTCATCAAGGCAGGATGCTGAACCCCTGAAGAGAGCTTAAAGCTTGACCCACACCACTGCCAAAAACTTTATCCACTGAAAGGGTGGGAGAGGTTGAGAAATGTCTCAGAAAGGCGTGGAGTGCTCTGGAGTGAGAGGCAGAACCCAGGCAGGCAGAAAGTCACTTCTCCCTGTCCTCTGCCATCCTACACCAGCTCCAGCCCAAGCCTGGGAGGCTTTTCCTGCCTAAAACCCTCCCAGGAGGTCACTTTGGACCAGAACCAGGGGCAGGGAGCTCTCAGGGGCACAGCCACACTTCAAAGAGAGTTTATCTTGGAAATTATCAGATTGCTTCATAGGAGACAGATTTTCTTTGTTCTAAACTGATGTGTATATACATTTATATGTATATTCATGTTTAAATTTCTATCAAACTGCATTTAAATCATCACTACTTCTATTACAAAACAAAGCATTATTTGAAGTAATTTTATTTTAGTCACAGTTTAGTATTCTCCAAATTTGACGGCATAATTTAAAATGTTTAATTATACAGAGGGAGGCTGTAAGGAGCTGTTTTGTTGTTCTGTTTAACATGCACTTTTAAAATTTAAGCCACTTTTTGACTTTCTTGAAGTTGGCTGGTGTAATTCTGATCTCTTAAATTACTTGTGTGTTTGTTCTCATTCCTTTTTACATTCACTAATCCCTTAGGTTTAATTAAAATAGTTTTTTGTTTAGTCTCAAACCAGCTTTTGGGAAACATGACATGTGCCACCAACATAAGAGGTTTAATTTTATGAAAGAAAACACTGAAATTGCAAATATTCAACATTTGAAATAACTGCTGGAGCAAACACAGACATAAATCATAAAGCCCAAAGTGACCACTGTAGTAACTGAGGCTGATCTCCTGTACAGCACAGATCATAGGACATTCCCAAATTAATTATTGTCTTTTATAAAATATTAGACTTTGATAGAAAATGCTGGTGGTGAAAAAGCCACCACAACTCACATGAGGGTGGTGCAGAGATGGATTATCTTGATTGTGAAAAACCACCACTCACTGCTGACTCATTTTTTGCTACATTTGACCTCAGTCTAAAATGTAGAATAAAGTCTTCATTCCTGGAGGTCTAAAACAGCTTGAGGTGATTCCTTCTCTGGAAACAAGGGATTTTTCCTGGGAGAAAAGAGAGATATAATTTAGCAGGATTCTCCATTCCAGCATGGCAGGAACTGGACCAGGTCCAGCAAACATCCTCCTGATAATGATCCTAAAGTTTCCATCTAGATTCCTATTCAAATTTCCCCCAAAATACAATTCTGAGATGTTTGACCCTTCTTTTATTTCACTTTCACTCCTCTCTGAAGTCATTGTAATTAAAATGGTGAGGCAATGTACAAAAATAATAAATTTTTACATTGCTATTGAGCAACTTTGAAATTAATCATGTCTTACATATATGAAGAAACATTTGCCTCAAGTACCTGTTTTTTAAAAAAAGATTAGATTTCTGGTCTGTAAATTCAATATATATGCTGGTTCTCTGCCACTGCACAGATCTAATCTGGGATGTGATCTGTTTATGTCTCATAAAATCAAGTTTGTAAAAGCAGAGTGGCTCCAGCTTATCTGTTCTCCTTAATGCTGAAAGACATTAAGTTTATAGACTTTGATCTAAACTATTTAAGAGCATGTTACACACAGAACACTGTTAAAACAGAAAAGTATTTCATGTTCCAGCTACTATAAATGACAACAGAACAGTAAAGGGTCTTTTGTTTCATTGCTGAAATAAAAAATTCTTTAAAAAAAATCTTTCGAGCATCACAGTTTTAATGTAAGTGAAATTCTTGTAATTAAAACAAGTGGTTTGGTTGACTAGGATACTTAAGAAGGAAGAGGTTGAAGACTTCAGCTTTAGAGTAAAACAAAAATGCTTTTTTTTATTTGATTGACAATATAAGGAAAATAATGTTAATTCTTGATTTTAGCTGCCCAGAAGTTTTGTCTTTGACCTCCAGATCTGTTCTTACATTAATGACAACAGGGGAAAATTTGCAGCTCTTTTCCACCAGCACAGAGTAGGGGCAGGAGCTGTGATGTGTCTGCAGCACAAAAGGGCCTCTAGTGGCACACAGGGCAGGGAAAAATGGGAATTCAGCAGTGCTCAGCCATTATTTCCCCCTAATTTAGACACACAGGTTGTGTACACCTACAAATCACAATATGGAGAGATTTGTGACACAGATTCAGTTTAGATAAACTCTTACTCCTTGCTCCACACCACAACTGTGTAGCATGGTGAGTCTCAAATACCTGTGACTTTTACCATCCACTCTGGATAAAGAAAGAACCCCTAGAGGGGGAATTCAGTATTCGATTTTGTATGTGAGAAGAAAACTTGTGGCATGAATCTTGCTCTGTTTCATTTATACTCTGAACAGGAGTCCAATGTGTATTTTGCTTGTATGGCCCAAGAGTTTGCTGCAGGGTTTTTTTTGTTTTTTGTTTGTTTGTTTGTTTGTTTTTTCCCCCTAAGAAATGACCATCAAAATACATTATTTTAAAGCAAGTATTTAAATGGTTTAATTTTTAAAATTTGCCTTAAAGTCTGAGTAGAGTTTGAGCAAAGGCAGCCGTACCCTCCTGAACATGGGCAGCATTATGGAGCAGCAAACCACAGCAATTTGACTACTTCACTTATTTTAGTGGTCAAAGAACTCTGCAGCCTGAAGAGGTAGGAAGGACCAAAGTGACTGAATCTCTCATTTTTTTGACAGCAGATCATTTTTGCAGTGCTGTACAATTAACATGCCTATTACATCACCCCAAATATTTGTGATATCTGCCCAGCTCCCAGGTTCCACTTTTTTCCTGACAAGTGTCCAAAACTCTTCAGGTTTCTTCCAATGCTGTTACACCTTCAACATATGGAAAAGTGGAACGAACGAAATTTAACATAAAATAAATGTGACATGTAAATACAGGAGCTGTTATATGCATACACAGAATTACCCATTCCATCCAATTAAACTCTTCTTCAGCTGTCACTGACTTTTCAGCTCGTGTCTCAGGTGAGATATTCACATCTTTTGAGTCCATTCTGCCAAAGAATCCAGAGCAGAACTTTTCCCCGTTGGTGGAAGGAGGAAGAGCCCTGAAAATAGATTTTTTTTTTTTTAATGATGTGAACTCCCTCAATTCTCATACATTTATAAGTGCATTTTCCTATGGATAACTTTGCATGATGACAGCACCTTTCAGGACTGGGACCTCCAGTCACATATTGGCTAATGCACAAGAAATATAAATACAGTAAAATATAACAGCTTTGTACCTCATGATTATGTGGAATAGTGGTTTTGCTTCAACAACAACAAAAAGATAAACTATTTTTCTTTAATTTATTTAGCTTCCTGATAGTATGAATTAATTCAAATAGAGTAGTGACGTGATTCAGGAAAAACTTACTGATCTGAGCTGCTTTTGTGAATTACTCTACACTCCTGGTGTGTGTGTCAGTTGTATTCCCAAATTTGCCTTGGCCACCTTAAGTAAGGAACACCCACAGAGCCTTGGAGGAACTCATGTATATTTAATGACAGAAAATCACTTCGCAGTCTTTTACTGACACCCCGTGGTCAAACAAAGAGGAGTTTGTGAGAAGCACGAGAGAAGACAGAGCAGCCAAACATCGCCTGGAGACATCTCAGAGGAGGGCATTTATCTCACAGGAGAAGCAGTTGTTTGCTCAACTGGATAAAAGCACACATGGAACTTCAGCTGGGGCTTGCAAAATCAGCAGGTCAAGCTCTGTGCTTAGCTCCACTTGGGCAATATCTGGTGCAATCAATAGGAACCACATCCAAAGGAAGGATCTGGTCCTACAAGAGGATGTGGGGTTTTTCAGGCTTGTTCCTTCTTTGCTTGGCCCACAGCACCAGACATTAACAACCTTTTCACTGGAAAGGACACCAGAAACCCCGAAACAAAAACAAAGACACAACTTGGAGTGGGACTGTTGTTCAGGATTTCTGAATAGACTTTGTTTATGTATTGCAGAACCACATTTCCATTAAAATGAAAGCTTTCTCTGGCCTTTTCCTGCACAGTAAACCGAGATAGCTGACCAGCTCAGGCTCTGCCTTGTGCAAGCATTACAGCTGTCTTTGATATTAAACAGAGCTGGATGCTAACAGGCAAATCAGACTTGCTCTGATTTCCAGCTCAGTTCCAAGGCTCTGATAAACAAGCAGCTGAACAATTCCCTCTGCACACTGTTCCCCCAGCCATGGCCAGGCACAGGGAGCATTTGCTTTTCCTCTCAGCAGAGGCAGCTGGCAGGCAGGACCGGTAACAGGTAACCAGGCAAATGGGGGAGGAATGGACAGGGAATAAAAACAATCCTCCCTGAAATCCCTGCTGTCTGCATGAGGGTACCACCACACAAAATACAGAGACCCCCAGAGAACTACACCATAATTATATTTTCTACACAGTGATGATGGTGTCAGTGAGGTCATGGCTGCCATTCACAGCCCTGCCAAGAAAAGGAAAAGTGTGGATGTCATCTCCATGCCAGAACACATCTGTAGTGAAACACTCTGGCAAAAGGATCACTGGGAAAGCTTCCTAGCAGCACAGAAGACTTGAATAATAGGTGTGGACAAAGCATGGTGTTGAGAAAGAGAACAGATAAATAATTTCTCAAAAATCAAATGGAAAACCCCAGAAACAAACACGCTTTATTGTAAAACCTACCTGGAGGCTGGGGACCAGCAGACTTACAGCATCAGATGAACCCACTAATGGCAAGTTGCTTATTTTTTGTTTTATTTTAATGAACTGCAGACCAGCAAAAACTGCTTTGTACTTCCCACACAATGCCCTCAGGCCCAGGATCACACAAATTTTCTTTGGACAGTGAAGTAACAAGAACACTAATTTATAATGCAAAGAGTGCAAACACTTTGCTCTCTTACCAATGCATTATATTACTTAAATTTACCTTTTCTTTAAACTTTGTGTGTCTTTCTAGAATAAAGATCACAAAAATCAGCTTTCCTTGAACTCCAAATGGGGAACGCTGTAGGTGCTGAAAACCTACTATTGCATCAGAAATGGAAAAACAAGTGCTCCCAGTGACATCAAACACTAATTCCTATGGAAAATCTCTCCTGAGATGTTTCTTCCTGCCTTTCTTGCCAGACTACAATATACAGATGAGTGGAAAGGCTGAGAAAATTGGGATTATTCAGCCTGGAGAAGGCTTCAGGGTGACCTCCAGCAGCCTTCCAGTACCTGAAGGGAGTCTACAAAAAAGATGGATAGGGACTATTCACAAGGGTCTGGAGTGACAGGACAAGGGGGAATGGTGATAAACTGGAAGTGGGCAGGTCTGGATCAGATATTGTGAAGAAATTCTTGGCTGTGAGGGTGGGGAGGTCCTGGCACAGGGTGCCCAGAGCAGCTGTGGCTGCCCCTGGATCCCTGAAGTGTCCAAGGCCAGGTTGGACAGGACTTGGAGCAGCCTGGGATCCTGGAATGTGTCCCTGCCCCTGGCATGGATTGAATGGAGAGGAGCTTTACGGTCTCTTCCAACCCAAACCAACCTGTGACACTGAGTCTATGAAAAGAAATACCAATGAACTGATATAAAATTTGATTTCCCATTTACAGTTTTTCTTCAGCATTTGATGTATTTTAGGACTCAGAACCTCTGTTACAGTTTCACAGGCTTGCAAGAATTCAGAAATACTACTTTACAGCAGACCTTCCTCCAAAGGCATTCATGAACTTAAAGAATTCTACCCATCTTTTTTTTTTTTTAATTTATTCCATTGTGCTTGCTCATCTTACAATCAGTAATATTAATTTTTTTTTTCTTGTATTTCTTAAAAGTTCAGGTTTTCCAACTCAATCTCAGAGCACAGAGAAACCTTTTTTCCACCTCTGAAATACAAGCCCTTCTTACTTCAGCCTTGCTCACTTGCCTGTCCTGCCCTTTCTAAAAGACTAATGCAATAACTGAGTGATGCAGTTTGGCTGCTGTACAGCTGAACTCAGGGACACAGAGAGAGAGTGCAAGTGTTCCCAAATGAAAGGAAGAGAAAGTACTTCTAGATTATACAAATAATCATCATTAGTTGTTGTTTCCTGTCAGCTGCTGGATCCAAAGGCTTCTTTCCTCAGGAAGATGAATGAAACTGTGGAAGACTGAGGCACTCAGACAGTTGTAACGAGCCAAACTTAATCTAAAATTATTTTGCTCTCATCTTCAAGAAAATGAGGCCCATAAGAGAGGCGCTGCTGTCCTATAGAATAAGCCACAGCATCCAAACTCCTTCCTATTTCTGTCTGGAGAAAAATCTTCATCTGCAGTCTCAGAACTGTGGCTGAGAATCTGAGCTGGAGCTACCATTCTCCTCACCTGCTCAGGAGGTTTGCACCACAACCACAGCACACCATAAAAGCTGTAGATGTACAGAATCACCGAGGGAGGACTCCACACAAAGCCACGGGGCTGTAAGAGAAAGCACAGACACATTCTGGCAAGCTGACTGTTCTGGTTTGCTAAGTAGGCCACATTTAAAAAGATTATTTTGCATATTTACAAAGGGCAAGTAGATATAAGCTAACAAGCCCCAAATTCTGAAGACAAGCAAGACTGACCACACCAATTTGGAATCTGGCCAAAGCCCTAAATGTCATGTCGGTCTCACGAGTCTGTAACCATCTGACCTTTATGAATGCTGGGGCAGTATAACCTTAGCAAGCCCATGGAGCTCTGCCAGTTCCTAACAGATCTGGCCCTTTGATTACATTCATTTTTCTCATAACCACTGCAAAATTCAAGAACTACTCCATGCAATTTGCTAGGGGGGAGGGGGGAGAAAAAAAAAACAGCATTCAAATGGTCAGAGCATCAAGTGAAAGTGTGAGCTTTCCAGAGGGAAATCCAACAAGACACGTGCTGGCTAAATCTTGGCTGTGCATGAGGTCACAGTGAGGTCACACCAGAATGACTTGTGACACATTTTTTAGTCCAATCATTCTTAAGGAATGCTCACAGGTTTCTGTGGATATTCGTGTGAATTCCAGCCTAGTTTTTCAGCCAAGGGGTAAGTGTTTAAATGTTCCTCATCCTGGGGATATAGGTCAGTAACAGGTTTACTGTTTGCCTCACATTACACACAGGTGAATAGTACGATAATACTCTCCAGTGTTGGCTTTGCTTTTCCCATTTAGACTGTGCTGGGAAATTGAGGATGCTTGGAGGGAAACCTGCCCCTCTGCCACGTTCCTGATTTGGACAGGAGCAGGAGACTACCAAGAAAAGAGATGGGGTGCTGCAGGAAACAAGGTTTGTGACAGGATATCTTGGCTCCATCTCACTTTACTGGTGCCTCTCTCCTCACACAAACCAGGCTCCATTCCAGCTCCATCTCGTGTTCCACTGCAAACTGTGCAGTCACACAAAGCTGCAAAAGAGGCTTCCAAATCCCAAGGCAGGTTTTGTAAATCATGATAAGGCTGTGGAGTTAATTTTTGTTTACATAACATTTCGGGCTATCTACATAAACATTTGTAAGTTGTGTGGAGGAACGTGCTGGTGGTGCACACTCTTCAGCTGCCCAGCAGATGAAATGCTGCAAAAAAATGCCAAAGTCAGTGCAATAATCAGTCAGCTTGGTAGTTTGTTTCTGAGGGCTTTTATTATTCCATGTAGGCTGTGAGGTGGGTGTTAGACACTTCAGCTGCCACCCCTTGAACTTTCAAAAAGCAGCAGTGAATTCCTGACACCGTTTTAATTCAGCAACTTGAAATTCAATTTTGCTGATGGAGGGAGACATTCCCTTGCATAGGGAGCACTTAAAGGAGACATAATCCTTGCTGTGTTGGCCTTTATCACAGAATCTGAGATAACTGCAGCTCACACTCTCTACAGGACTGAAAATCTCAGCATTCTCTTCTAAGTAAGAAGAATAATAGAGCAAAACATGACTCCTATGAGAAGAGCCAGATTACAAACCATGGGTGCTTAGGGAGTCACCAAGCAAATTCTTCTAGGAGTTACAGGAACATTTAAGTCTTGGAAAATCCACTCAGTTCTAACAAAGATACATGGGTCTCAGCATTTGGGAAAAGTTGGGAATATTTCTTTCACCCTGCTTGAAGGCCAGTTGCCAGCGCAATTCCTGCAGAATTTTGTCCTGGGATCTACAGTTCCATACAATCATCAAGGCTGGAAAACTCACCACAACTCAAAATATGTGGATATTCTATAATAGTGATTGAAATACCTCCAAACTCCCAAAGAAAACTCACAAAGTCTCCAAGTATTCAGATATTTTAGCATAAATTACAGGCAAGTCTGTCTAAAACCTAAGTAATTATTTCTGTGTGTAAATGCTGTATTTGTGTGTGTGCAGCATTTGAAGAGCTAGAATTTAATCAGTTATCAATGCTTTCCTTCCAACTGCAGAAATACAAGCTTTTCAAGGGGAATGGTTAATCACTGCTGTGGGAGGAAAGCTTAGGAGGGATGATCAGACATTTCCTGCATTTGATTGAAGAAATGAAACAGTGTGATTCTCTTCATATGAAACAAACGTGGCAGATCTCCATAGAAAACATGTCTAATGTGAAAGCATTAATTCAATGTGCTTGCCAATAGGTTTGTTTCATTACAGAAAGGAGGGAAAAGGCCATTTTCCCCACAAATAATTTCAATACACCAAAGAAAAGTCAGACATGGCCTTGGAGGACTCTTTTATCTGCTGAGAGATCAATAACAATAATTAGAGGCTTGAAGGTACTGCAGGGTTTTTAGCAGCACAACTGAAACAAATGTTTGACAGCAACAGAAGAATTACAGATGGCCTGGAATCAAACAGAAATTCTGCAGGATTTAGAATCTAACAGATGATCACAGAACTTTCACTGCTGACATTATCATTAAATAACTCTGATAAAATAGATTTCCCAAACCTACTCAAAGCAGTGTCCGTGGTAAAGGACGTAATCCAGTGAACCATTATCAGCTTTTTTCCACTACCTGTTGGAGGGCCAGTGCACCATGAAGATAACGAGCAGAGAACTCAGAGATTGGTACACCCAGAAAGGAATTGGTGTTGTGATAAGGAGGTCAAATTTTAAGGGACAGTAAAGGAGGATGAGTGTGAGGTACATCAGCCTTCCCAAGTTTCTGTGAGCAGAAGTGACTTGGGACAAAACTTTACCCTGATGTGTAAGAAATGACTGCACTTAAAGTCAGTTTCTCTTCATGTATGGAGCAATCTTCCCCTCGACTTGATTTCATGTAAATATGAATGGTGTTAAGGGTATTAAACAGAGATTTGATGAAATTCTGATTTCCTACAAGCTGAGGAAAAGAGGACAAGGCAAGAGTTTACTGATGCCACTTCTGAGGCAAGTGCTCACTAACTTTCCTTTTATGAGACAAAAATGAGGTAGGAAACCCTAAATGGGACCAGTACTTCCTACTGCTCACTAAATTTTTGTTCAAAAGTGAAAAGAAACACACAGACCTTGAGGCCAGCACTTTCTGCCTTTCCTGTTTCTGTTATTTGAAATACATAATGCACAAATCTTCAGAAAACATTACTCCTTAATAGGTACTTGATTATTTCTTAAATCTATTTGTGTATTTTTAGTCACTTGGGGGTTTTGCACATTATAGAGTAGAGCACAGGGCTTTGTGCTTAACAGTTTGCAGTAGTTAACAGTCATTACACTATGAAAAGAAATACACATAAACACAGTTTAGATGCCTAGATAAATTTCTTTTTCTTAATAACAGATTTTTTCCATTTTACATTATTTTAATGCAAGACTGTACTTTATTGAGAAATTAAGAAATGTACCAGGTGTCACATAAATCTGCAGTGAGAATCAACAAAACAGAAGACTTAACACAAGGTTGCAGTTAATTTAAGATTGCTCCTTGTTGCCAATTTTCCCCATTTATTGTGCTTTCTCTTCCAAATGTTCCCTGATTTTTTTCATTCCCTGTGGAGTAATTTCTGTGTTCATCTTTGCCAGAACACTCGAAATTCTGTCTACAGGCCAATATTTTTTGTTCTTCTGGGTCTCTCCTTCTTTGCTTTCAGGCTTCTCTCATTGTTTTTGGCTATATTAGCATTAATTTTAGAGCTGCACACCCTCTCTGGACAATCTGTTCAGGGCTCAGGCAGTGCCCTAAAGAAGTTCTGCCTCCTGTGCAGGGGGAATTTCTGGGCATCAGTTTCTGCCTGTTCCTCTGGTGCCACCACTGGTGCTTTGGTGAGAGAAACCTAACAGTGATTTCTAGGTTATTGATTTAGTATTAGTAATAGTTTGATTAATTTAATAGCAACTGCCACTGCAGCAAGGACTGTGTTTGCAGTAAAGCATGCTCAGTCAGGGAGTGGGCATCACCCTGCTAGACAAAAACCCAGGCTGTGGGTCAGCCATATGGCAGAGAGCTTCCACACAAAATCCCTCCAGACCCCACAGAAATTGCCAAATGCAGAGCACCTGCAGCTTGAGTCAGGGGACTGACATAACAGGGCAGGTCCCATCGTAATATTTTCAGTGAATTTACTGTTTCTTGCTGAAATTTAGTCCAGTTTGTGCTACGTCTCCACTTTCAGGCTCAGTCACAACAGCTCTAAAGCACACAGCTAATAACATGACTGTATGTACAAACATATATAAGCATGGAAAAGCCAGTCCTTTCCCATCACTCAAAGACTCTATACCCTATTTTTGTACTATTTTTTTCTGCAACATTCTTCATATTTTTTGCCCCCAATCACCAGTGATTCTTTAAAAGGGACAAACCAACCCCAGTCCCCTGCATCTTACTCTGAGGGGGAGAGGGACTCCAGACTCTCACCCACAGCAGGCACCACACAGGGAGCAGGATAAAGGTTTCCACTACAAAGACAATAAAAATTTAGGGCTTAAAGAATCATATCAAGGTCACTCCATCAAAGCAAAACACCCAGTTGTGAAAATACTGCTCACACATGGCCTGAAACACCCCTTGGATGCACTAAGACCCAACAGACTGGACTCAACTGCAGGTACTAAACTTTACATGTGGGACTTCAGGAGTAACTTACAAGAAATAAAGTGAAAATAAAACCTGATTGCACAAGACCTTGCTCATAGCAAAGTACAAAAAATAACCTTGACTTCACACAGGCGTTATTGACTGCAGTAGAAGTGCAAAATATATTTTCTATTTCTTTACATCTGTTATAAACATTTCAGTTGTTTCCAAACATTGCATAACGAGTGCTGTTAAATGTAACATTTTCCAAGGGAAAAAGGTTCATAAGTAGTTTTCAGGAACCTCAGTTAAAGCTGCCCATGTCCATGATCCCAGGAATATCTGAAGAGCCAACAAAAGGCTGCATTTCAGGAAAGGTACACATGTTCTCCAGAGTACTGAAACACTTCCAGCACGCTGGAAATGCCCATGACAGATAAGAGATTTCAAGCCATTTGTTGAAAGCCTTTGGAAAAGACAGAGAATAGAGTTGTTAAAGGAGAGTGAACTCTCTTTCACACCTCTTTCAGCACACTGCCTTGGACAATGCAGCTATTTAGGAAAACAGGCTTGTATTTTCTTGTCCAGTGCTTGTTCCATTCGATCAATAGTGGGTCAGGTGCAGCAAACATCTCATTTTACACCTGTGTTGCGCAGAAACTTTGGCCTTGGAACACCTGTTAGAGCTGTTTCAAGATCTTTCCCCTGGACACCAACTCTCTCAGCTGCTAGTAATTAGAAAAAACAAAGCAGTACTACCACATGGACACGGGCCCTGGGAGGGGGGAGTGCCAAAGAAAGCAGCACAAGTTTTACAAGGATGCAATGTTGTATTTTTTTCCCTTGGCAGCACAACCTCAGGACACCAGGCTGGATGCCAACTGCTCCAAGTGTCAAGCAAACAAAAGGATTTGCTACAGGTTCTTCTAAGCTTTGATCACCTCTTTCTGTAAAATAACTGAGTTTATAAATATGGTGGTCACAGAGATCTTCTGGGGGAAAAGCAGTGTTACAAATTCTGACCTGAGTGGGAGATGCTGCTTTTAAAAATTTTTTGAAATCGCAGACTTGCGTTAGCAATTATTTATTTACCATTGCCCTTGTAAGCTGTGTCATCTAGCTGGCCTTTATTTGTTCCTGTAAAATACTTCGGAGAGCATTTTTAGATTATGAAATTAATGCATCTGCAGAGGATTATCTATTTCAGTAATGTCATCTGTGTGCAACCACAAGATTTACTGACTAGAGCACATTTTCTCTGGCAACATATAAATAATTTGGCCTTTCTTGCTAAGATTCAATCCAATTAGAATCGATTTCAATGGAAAAATACGATCATAACAGGAAAAGAGCCAATTGGTTATAAACCCACTACAGATAAAGGTTGAAAATTCATGATAAGATAAATTCTGTTCCTTAACAAATAAGGATGGCAAAACTATATAAAATTCATATATTGTTATAGGGCTAAGGTGTATTTAAATCCAGTCCTGTCTGGTGAGGGAAGGAAGTGATGGGAGTAGAATCATTGCCTGTAGCACCTGGGAAAATGTCACTTTCTGAAAGGCCCAGTACTGTCAAGAAGCTGGGATTAATCTCACAGGACATGGTGCCATGATATTTTGGTATCAGTTTTAAGGTCCTGTTCAGATCTGTAAAGATTTTAAGAACTCCTTGTTTTGGCTACTGTCACAGAGCGGGAAAAGAGAGCAGAAAAAACCCTAAAGGCAACTTGACTTAACAAGGGGAAATTAAACTACTGCATGGAAAAGGATTCCAAATTTGATAACCTTATCACTTGTGCAGCAAATCCTACCACATCCACACTGAATGCCATTCTAAAACAAGCTCAGAGAAAAGATGAAAGAGCTGACATATCCCCAAAGATTTAGCAGGTCCAGAGACAGAAACCAGCCTTCTACATGAGAGTAATACAAACAAAGGAGGCTGTTTACAATGATGGGAGGCAACAATCCCACCCGGCTGGCACTGCATTAAAATGAATTTAATCATCCTAATGGAGGAAGTGAATGCTTTGGGAGAGAGAAAATCTATAATGATAGTTTAGAAGGGCACTTAATTCTCCCTTTCCTAAAAAGACTCTGTTTATTTTTTTTTAAGCACACAAATAAAGAAAAAGGTGTCCAGTACAAAATGGGAACTCTGAATAATTCCAGGTTATGGAAAGAAAGAAAGGAGGAGAGAAGACAGATAAAAATTTTCACTTTGGTACAGTCTGATGCTTTGGTTTAACGTTGAAATTGTTTGGGGTTTTTTAAACTAAAAGTCAAGAAGTGCTTTGTTTGATCTCCACTTCTGAATAAGGGAAAGTACTTTATGAAAAATCCATCCTAAATATTTTGAGACAGAGCTCACATTATGAATTTTAGGGTCAAATTACCTTGTCTTTACCAGTTGCTTTGCTTTTGTAATCTGAAAAAAAATTTACAGATCCAGTCAGATTACTCACAACAGTTTCAAATGAGAGGACCATGGGAAATGTCCCTGTTTCTTGTGGCTTTTTGCTACCAGAAGCCACACAACCATGGTCACATAGGTAGAGACTGAGTAGAAAAGGATAGAGGAGAGATCTCAATGATGGGCCTGTTTTCTGTGTCTTGTGGGTCAAAACAGAAGGCTCAGGCTCTACGATAAAATGGGGTGATTTCCATAGCTTTTCTCAACAATGCAGCAATATTGTGCATTTCAAAGCCACAATAAAAGCAGAAAGGCAAAGACCTACAGTGCTGCCTGGCTCAGCTGAGTGCTGCTCCTTTCCACCTCCTTCCCCCTCTCCTATCTCATCCTAGAAATTGTTTTTCCTCTCTCCTTTCTCCTGGCTTGTGGCCAGTGTGAAGGCCCCACATCTGGGGCAATGTCTCACATTGCCTTGCTTGCTCTCCTCAGCAGCACAGAAATGCTGAGACCAACAAGGCTGGGGACCACCCTGCCTGAGGTCTTCTCCTGCACGTGTTTATTTTCTGGTTTTCTTTCTACTTTTGTGTAATCCTGAATTCAGAAGCTTCTGCCTTCACGAGAGATGCTCCAAGTCCAGAAACCTCCACTTGGTTCATTGAACCAAAGCCACTCCACAGTCACTTGGAGTTTTAAAAGCAGTTTATTAGATTTATAATAAATCTTTGTTATTACTGCAGATTGGCTCTTGTTGCACAAAAATAATAAATAAAAACATGTGAGGAGCAGATGATTCCCTTCAGCCCTGGTATGTAAGGCAAGGACTCAATACTGCCAATTGTACAGACCTCACCTTTGTCCCTCTCTGCTTGGCTGCAGGGATTTTTGAAAATCATAAAGAAATTAAAAACCTGCCAATGTAAGTTCAGAACCTCACGTTTTCTACTCCAGATTTATTGTTTCAGCACAAGCCTGCTCTGGATTCCAGCTCTGGGGACAACCAAAAGGCTTCTAGTGACCTGGATAATGGATATGAGAAGGGACCAGGGAGGTTCCAAATGATCTTCCCCTCAGCCAGCTGCACAGCCAGCCCTCTCTTGGGACTCTGCAGGTGTCTGACTGAGCCCTGGATTCGGGAGGCTTGCTTGGTTTGTTTGTTTCCTTCTACAACTGCAGAAACTTTAACACTTAGCAGCAATTTTGAAAGATGGTTTTGTCAACCATTTGAGGCCACAACTCTTTATTTCTGTGCAATGACTGGACTCTCTGCTATAAAGCTCACAACACAATCCAAGCAAGCATTTGTTCTCTTTCCTATTTCTTCATCTTTCTCACTGTATCCTACAGTCCTAAGTTGAACAAATTATCAATGGAGTTGTTTTATGGAGTTTACTGTTGGACTCAATGGTCTTAAAGGTCTTTTCCAACCTCAATGATTCTAGGATTTCTATACCACATAGCTTTTTCTCTTAAACACAGTACCATTCTGAGCCAGGATCCAGGCCCAGTGATGACTGGCTGATAGCTTACAAGTTGAGTATTGTATCAGAAATAAATTATGTTGTTTACTATTCTCTTTTAATAAAACCAGCCAGATTTCTTGACTGATGAAAATGAATGGAACACATAACCTTTAATATAAGTTTTAACATTTATCTTTTCAGTCTGGCTCTAATGGTTAAGGCCTGAATGGTGAGGGAGATTTTGCCCCTTGTCCTATCCTAAAAATTCCCTCTCAGCTCTGTTGTAGGCTCCTTTCAGGTATTGGAAAATCCTGTAAGATTTCCACTGAGCCTTCTCTTCTCCAGGATGAATAATCCCAACTCTCTCAGCCTGTCTGCACAGAAGACATCTTCTTTCAAAGAGTTTCTGCGCTTCTGTTCAGAGTAATGATTTCAACTTTTACTTAAATTGTTTAAATAATTTACCAAAGGAAAGAGAAAGCAAGAAAAAGACAAATCCTTTGGAAATGCAGGACAGATGGAGCGGTGCATGTTGGGGCTGAGGCAGACCAGACTGGGAGCTGTCATCACCCCTCAGAGCCACATTCCTTCCCCAGCTCATGTGGCCCACACCTGGGACACGCTTGGGAGGCTCCCAGGTTCAAAGCAAATGCTTCTACCTTTGTTCCTGCCTGCAAGTCTTTTTAATTTCAGCGTTCTCCCTCCTTGTCATCACTGTGCTCTTTCACTAGGAGTGGCTCTGACCAAGTATCAAGACATGTTGAGGGTTTTTTTTCAGTTTTCTTATTTATTTGTTTGATTTTTAGTATACAGGAACTAACTGGAGGTGTTTTGTTTGTGGGTTGTTTGTTTGTGATGTTGGATTTTTTTCCTAGACAAAAGAAACATTAGGAACCAGAGCTAAAAGTTACATAAAAGTCACATTAAAGAAAGTTGAGTAGGTGGAAGCTTGAGGAGTCTTGGCAATCTCTAGGCATTTGTTACATTGCAGGACGACATTACATTGCATTAAGATGATGTGAAAATAGTAACAAATAACTGCACCAAAAATTTGTGGCATGAAGTGCAAACAGATTTTATATCTTTACTATTAAATTCCCAATCCAAGTGTGAGTAAAGACAAACCTGAGTCACACATGATTCAGTTATCCTTGAATTTTATTATTTTAATAAATATTTATGGACATGACTAAACTCCATCAAGCATGACATTGATGCAATACTAAAATTAATAAAAGACTTTGCCCTTTTTTATCCTGATTAGTCTCTATATACTTTTCTTATTAATGCACCATCAGAGTTGTAGAATTTCTCATGAGCTGCTGAGTCACCAGCAGCTGAAGTATCTCTTGAGCAGCAGAAATCTATTTTTCCTTTTTTGGATATGACAAAATTATGCAAAAATCTGAGATATGTCCTTGAATTACGAAGGCTTTGATGTGACAACAGAAATACTGAACAATACCTAAACCATCAAGAGATGGCGTTAAAAAGCATTGAGGGAAGTCTGGTCCTGGCAGTGCTGGTCTGCAGTGGGGCTGTACCCATCCAAAAAGTGCTGCCATTTGGGGTGGACAAAGTGTACTGCAAGGTTTGTTTATATTTGAGGCAAACATGTCCTGGAGCGCATGGAAAGCTGCAAGGCTGACGTACAGAGATTATCCCTGCTGATAAAAGCAGCACTCAGGAACATCACTAATTATCCAAAGGAACAGAAAGGAGGATCAGCACAGCTGAAGGGGGAAATTCCAGCTGGAAGAATTGGCAGTGCTTTGCTTTTAGTTTTACTGTACTACAACCTAGTGCTGCTACAAATAAAGGTCAGTTTTCCCTTCCTGGTCAAAAACAGAAAAAAAAACCCCGGTTTGGAAAATGCTCCTGATTGCTAAGGAGGTATCTGGACTTCAGATGAATGTGCAACTAGCTTTAAAAGAGAGAGCTTGAAATAAAAACATTAGAATATACAAAAAAAAAAAAAAAAANAATGGAAGCTGTCCACTATTTGTCAATAAAAAAGTTTTTTTTAAAAAAAGTAGAAAAGAAAAAGGAAATAAGTAAAGATATCTGCAATTAAGGTGCACTTTAAATCCATGAATAACATTATTGAAATTCAGTATCTTTCAAGTGCCATTGAAAAAGTTAAACATTGAATAAAAGAAGAGAAAAAAAAAAGCCAAACAAAACTTGTAATGGGAAGAAGGGGAAAACAAAAATTATGAAGTAAATAGAAACAGTAATGAAAACCCTGTCTGCTCCTTTTAGCCAGGACAGAGTGTGGGGTGTTTCAATGGGAACAGTAAACTGGACAATACCATTCCTAAACCTCAACAATCCCTCTACAGTAGTTTAAAATATTGCCTTGGACCTCAGGAAAGGGGAAAAAGAGAATTAATCCACAACCAACAACACTGATGCTGTGTAAAACAGAGTGTCAGACTATAATCCACAAGGTCACTTTAATAGCCTACATCATTGCTTTTGATGTAACATAAACTGATATTGCAGCAGCCATCACAGGCATAATGGGCTGCTCTATTTACACCCTGATGGTGGTTAACAGTGACCCCTGAAGCAAAAACAAAGAATGAAAACCACTTGCAGTCCTGCTACAATCAAGGCTACGAGCCAAAGCAGGAGTGCCACAAGAGGACTGCTCAAGTTAAACAGGATTGGGGTCAAGTACCTACAGTACATGGAATTTTCCACCTAGTGCCTGAGAGAAGATGGGACTGCTGTAGCCTAAAGCAACTGTGATGCTGCTAATGGCAGCAGATAGCGGGCAGGTGAATTCCTAACATGAACATCAGGAAAAATGTCCTACAACATCACAGACTTCTGCTCATGTGCCTCAACTGGATCCACACTGACTTTCATGCTCTATCTCAGTCCAGAAATGGGCAAATGCTCAGGGACCCAGGTTATTAAAAGCTTGAACTGGGCTAAATTAGGCAGAATTTCAACCTATGAGAGAACACAAAATAATCAATGATGTGTCTCTGATTCTCCCAGCGACCCACATCACGCCATTAGAATCCAAGGCTTAGGTCAGCTTTGCCTCTCTCTGTTGTACACAATTTTTACACCTGACCAAATGAAAAGAGGTGCTGTACTCTAAAAAGGTGGAACTCAGTTCAAGTATAAACACACACATCTGGCATCTAAATATCCATTTCTAGTACCTGACTGCCAAAAGAACTCTATCTGAATACCCAGTGTTGCACTTTGCCCTCAGAGTGTTTCCTTCATGGTGTTTCTCTCTGTATACACAATAAAGTGGCCAAGAAATCTGTTCCTGATTTTTGTTTCTGTGCAGACCACATTTGAAATGCATTCTCTCTACTCAGGTAGATGCTGTTAAATAGAAATACAAGAGAAGACAATGCCTCCATTCCCTGCAGCTGCCTCTCTGGGATGAGAAACCCATCTAAAAATGACAAAGATGCTACATATTTACGTTCACACAAGCAGGAAGGAGATTTATAGCTTACCTCTGAATTCAGTAGGCACTAAATTGCACTAGTGGCAAGCTTTGATTGCAATCATACAGTGGCCTGGATGATCACATCCCCAAATTCTTTTCTCAATCTCCATACCCCATTCCTTGTTCCCCAGGACAGGTAAACCTCTCCCTTTATACACTTTATTTCTATCTCTTACTTGCTAAATTCAACAATAACAAACTTTTGCAACTTTTTTTTTTTTTTTAAGTTTAGTAATTAGGTTCCTAGCAGTTTGATTTTTGCCATGGAAGTGTTCCTTGAATATCTTTATTATGAAAAGGAGAAAGGGCAGTGCTTTGGATTAAATGAGCCAGATCTTCAGCTGTGGAAGGATAATTTTGTTTCACTCCAGTGGGACAATGCTGTTTGAAAGCCAATTCCCCTGACCTAGAGGATCTTCCCTGATTTCATCTCTCCAGTTGGACTTTTCCAGCTTGTAATTAAGTATTCACTGGGTACCAGGAAAACAAAGAATAAAGAAAAAGGGGAAAAAATAAGCCCTTTGTAGAGGTTCCAGTCCTCTGCTCCAAGGAATATTTAATTATTTAGGCAAAGTGGAAATGCTTTTCTGGAGAGGCTGAGAGAGTTCTCCCATGGTGGTTATGGACAGAAAAGAGAAAAAAAGAGAAAATGGACACAGGAAACCCAAGGGATCTTTATGGGGAAAAGAGGTGCCTGCTTAGCTCTTTCAAACAACATAAATTGTTCTACTTACCACGTGAGTTTACAAGAAAAGGTGTAGTTCAATAGCAAATTAATTGTCTTTAACTATGTGTTTACTATTCCTTTAAAATTGTCGGTTTATCCTGTCATTCAGCAAGTTATCAAAGAAGCAAAGCAATGTGAAATCCATTGGATTTAAGGCTGAATAGCAAATTAATTGTCTTTAACTACATGTTTAGTAGTCCTTTAAAAATATTGGTTTATCCAATCATTCAGATAGTTATCAAGGAAGGAAAGCAATGTGAAATTCATCGGATTTAAGGTGCCTGCTCCTGTAATGAATATGGGATATTTGCTGTGCTGGTTTGTGCTAAATCATGCTGCACATACTTTTCCTAATTTTTAACACAGCTACCAAAAGCCGAGGGGGAGGTACCCTAAAAAGCAGGTGGTATTTCTGGCACAGGGCTATTTTAAAGCAGCAGTGGATGAGCAGTGCTGCACACACCGTGCACCTTTCCCAGGAACAGGGGCTGGCTCCAGCTGCCCGGTCAGAGGCACCGGGGAGGCTTTGATGGGATCGGATGCCCGCAGGATCCTGCGGCAGCTGCGCCTGCCCGTGGCTCCGTGTGCGGAACATCTTCCCGTGCCTTCCCAGCGCTGGGCTCCCGCACTTCCAAGAACCCCGGGGCCTCTTCAAACAAGGCTGAAAGCAGAGAGCCTTTCGAGTCAGCTGGCAGCATCCCTGCATTTTTGAGCGAGCCTGGATACAGCGGAGGAGAGCTCAGTTTGTGCTGTGTGCCTGACCCCTGGCAGCCAAGTTCAGAGCAGTGTGAGCTATCAAATGTGACAGGCTCCTGGCAAGCAGCCCCGGGCTTTTGGCTGGAATCTCTTCCAGGCCCAGCTGGGATCAATTAAACTAAATAACAGTTCTTGCAATAACTAGTTCCTACCTCATTCTTCAGAAATTGCTTAGTGTTCAAATGTGAATACCTTAAGTTCATACCTTGCTCACCCTTCCCCCACTTTGGACAAACTGACATCAACAAATCCAAGATTTTTAGAACGAGCCCTTAAGTGTCAAATCGGGAACATGGCACGTGCAGACCTGCATTCTTGTCTTCTGGTTTGTCATCATGAAATCCATCCTGCTTACCCAACACCCTAAATACGAATAAAAACCCCACCACACATTTATTTCTCTAGACTTCATGTTAAATGGAGGAGCTGTCCACAACTGATTGGCAGGCTGGTCCAGCCAAGCTGTTATCAAAGTTGCCTAAAAATTTGGAGTAATTGTCCAAAAAAAGCCTCAGTTGTGCTATAACTCAAGTGTTTGCAGGACCAGGTAATGGCCACATTACAGCAACGAGCATTTAAAATCAAGATTAGCTCTTCCAAGTGATTCTACTACCGTACAGAGATTTGCTGTGAGCAATGTGAATAATCCATCTCAACCTTTAAAAGATGCAAAATAGTGTAACTGGAACAAACACATCAGTCTTTTTCAATGTGAATGAAAACAAGAAGTATTTTCCACTCAATTATTAAAACAAACAAACAAATAAACAAACAAAAACCCGAATAACAAATTTTTATAATCCAGTAATCTCCAGATCTCTCCTGAGAGTAGCCTGTGTTAAAACTCTGAATTACAATAATGACTTTCTATGAAGCCAGAAAGTATTTGTACAGTTTTAAAAGTCCCTGCTCATTCTCTCATTTACAGAGGAAAACAGTTCTCTACCCAAATAAAAAAGAAATATAATACTTTCTTTTTAATTTTAATGAACTTCACCTAGTTTTGCTTGCTAGATTTCCAAACCCTAATGTAACACTAAGAAAGCACTTGTTCTGCTAAGCATTCGAAAGTAGTTGGATCATTCAGCTGCTTAAAGGCCCTCGTGAATGGAAGCCAAGATTTTTATGATCCTGCAAAATGTCCAGTACTAGCCTGGAATACGGTGCTGTTTTGTCATTGCATTCCTTAGGTAATGACTCTCCCCACCAAGAATTCTCCCCTTTTTTGAGGAGCTGGAATAACCTCCCTGGCTGGGGCTCTCTCCACCACGCTGTGCTAACCTGACAATCCTCCTGAGGAGCCTGCAGGGATTCTTCAAGCAGTCACATTTCACTGTTCCATTTTACAAGCAGAATTTCTGAAAATAATCTCTTGCTTTAAATACACAGTATGGACAGCAGAAAGGCTGGAATGCCACTTCAGAAATAATTCCTCAGAGAATGGCTGAAGGCACAAAGCTGGTCAGTTAAGCCACTCCCTCAAAAATATCAAACGTGACACTGCAAGGTCCTACATTTATTGTTTTTACACCACCTTGGAAAAAAATGCTCATATCTATACAATTTTTATAGGTGCCAGTACAGAATGGATCAACAAGAAACTTTATGGGTTAAAATCTAGAAAACCACATCTGCCTCACATGGGGAAGTAGCATTTGAGCCCAATCTCCAATATCAGCACATTTTAGTGATACCATTCCACCTGCCATAGCCCGTCTGCTGGTCCAAGTATTTATTTTAAAAACAATTTTTAAAAATCTCATTCCTTTGTACAGTAAATTCCTATTCCGGTAAACTTGCCACTGTAGGACATGCCTTGCAAAGTCACAGGTGCCCTTCTAAGGGGAAACCTCTGCAGTGACTCTGGAGTGATCTCCTGACTAGAAAACCTGACAGCAGGCAGGGAATTCAGTCCTGTGTTTGTCATGACAGAGGGAACAACCCTGGAAAGAGACCCCAGCTCTGGGCTGTGCACACCACACCACCTCTGCAGCCTCATGTGGGAGGTATGTCCCAGCTGGGCTGAGCTGGGCTGCTCTGTGGCCCCTGAGGGCAGGTAAACCAAGAAAGGAGAATCCCGAAAGTGTGGAGGGCATGGAAAGGCTTTCAGTGTTGGGGAAAGAATGAGAATGGCAGAGTTCAGGAAACAGAGCGAGACAAACAAATGGACACACATGTGACAGGGGGGAAAACAAAACCACATGGGCTTCAAGCACTGAAACACAGATCTGAGAGAGCCAAAAGAGATTGCTTAGCTGTCTAAAGCAGTTAGTAAGTTGTTATTATTAGGGTACAGCCAGGAACCACGGAGAGGGAAGGGATTAGATTCTGCTATAAATTACCAGAGATCACATGGTGTAACACACTCACTCCAGATTTTCAAAACCTGGGAGTGTGTGGGGATGAGGGATGAGGGACAAGGGCAGGAGGATGTGAGAGGAATCAATTCAGGAATGCAGATATATGCAACAAGTCATCTGCAGTTCACAACCACAACAGATGGACAAATGAAAAAGGCTAAAACTCATCTGTAGCTCACAACCAAGACAGATGACAAATGGAAAAAGCTGAACCAGTGTGGTAATACAAGATAAAGATGAGAAGAGAGACATTCAAGGATGGCCCAAGCTACACCTGCTGGGGGAAGCTTGTGGGAGATGGGGTGAGGAGGAAACAGAGAAAATGAAAGGGGGGAAAATAGAGAACAATGCAAGGAGTAGGAATCATTCAAACCACAGCAGAACTCCCTTAGACCAGAGCCAAAGCAGAAAAGCTCTCAAGCCACTGGGCAATGTCAAGCCAAAGCAGTGCTTTACCTAAGGGAGGTATTGACAAGGAGGCTGGAAATTAGTTGGGAAGTTATAGAATATTGCATATCTCTGGGGGAAAAAAAGCTTTAAAACATTATCTACTTAATGCCATGGGTGTACTGATCTATGTCTACATTAACTCTTCTAATAAAAGACTCATGTTTTACCCTCAATAAAAGCAGTGCCAGTAATCTTAGAGGGTATTTTTATATGTTTACTTATAAAATATTGTTTACGAAAGCAAGAATTTATTTGATTTTAATATTTATGCTGTTAAGGTGGAAAATACAAGTCCTGAACACCAGTGTTTTATTTTAAACAGGAACCAGCCAACACAATACCAAAATACCTTCCTGAATAGCCAAGTGCAGTGTATCTTAAAGGGATGGAAGGAAGCAGGTTCCATGTGCATGAAAGGTATGTTCTGAAATTTCCTCAAAGACTGTGAAGTGAAATCTTATTGAAAAAACAAAGGTTACAAAATCAAACCAAAAATACATCCATATTTTAGATGAATTTCTTTTTAAAACCAGATTTGCTTTGTAAAATACCTGTAGTGTTCAGAAAAGGATTGGGAGAGAATAGTCATCCATAATTAAAACAAAATAATCACTGTGCTGCATACATATCCTCCCTTTAATGGACAGGTGATAACTACTAAAAAATCATTTGGGAAAGACTTAGGTACCATAGTCATGAGAGCAGTACATAAATGAGAGTAGAACAGAAGATGCATAAATTGGGTGGGAATGAAGGATTTGTTACTGCAGCCTTCAGCAATTTAAATATTAAATATAAAAACATGTAACAAGAAGAGTGTAAGACACTCCTGCTGCATCCCAGGAGGGAGCACTCAGCAGAGTAACAGGAGTCGTAAGCTGAGGCTCTGTGACAGCTTAAAAACCCTCAGGCAGTCTGAGTTCTTCTGCCTTCCCCAGAGATAATTTCATAATTATTTCATAATTTCATTCTCTGTAAAATTTAATTCTACAGTAATGTACATTCATTATTAATGCCCTGGTGCTCCAGATAAATAATTTCCTAAGAAAGTTCATAAAGAACTGTATCATTATCAGAATAAATCAGTTATTCTGGTATGTAAGATATCTGAATGTTAAATAAGCCAGACTTTTAAAACATATCCCAGTATTTGTCAACTGGAGTGCAAGTGTGAAGCTTTTTTCCTGAGAAGTCCTGAGCTGCAAATACATCTTGTTATCTATGCTGACAAAATGAACAGAGTTCTGTGTAAATCTCTGTTTCTCAGTACACAATTTAACTGTGTTCAGTGGTTTCTCATCCAGAGTAGGTGGACTCCCTGCAGCACCTCAAGAGAGAAAAATACATGACACTAATCATATAAAGATGTGGGAGTTCTAGAAATAAAAAATGTGAATTTTTTGTTAAACTTCATAATGGGAGCTGTACATTTTCATCTGTTTTTTCTAGCTGATGAAAGTAAATTAGAACTGACACTCACCATTTTACTCTATGAGTTTTATTCCAGAGATGTTCTTTTATTATTGATGATTATAACTTGTGGATGTCTCACTTGTTTCACTAGTCTCTAGTATATTTCTCTTTTTCATTACAAAAACACAATAACATTCCTGCTCTGATGGCCTCCTGGAATCCCTGAACATTTCCAGAACACAAACCTGGCTATCAAAACAGAGTCACAAAGTGCTCTTTAGTGAGCAATAAAATACTCCCAGCATCAGCACTGGATCCAAGCTTTTATACACAATTACAGGGTCAAATAGCTGCAAGGCACAAGAGATTTTCAAAGAGTGGCTGTGGCTACATCTCTGTGAACAGCTACTGGAGATACACCTGGAAATAAGGAGACACAGGTACCTCCACAAATAAAGCAATAGAAATGGGTTGAAGACTTTGTGAGATCCAGAGCACAGTCCTGTCAAAGCCATCAACAGCACTAAACAAGTATCTTCTTTCCTTTAGTTAATACCCAATTTTGTACTTCATTTTCTCAAAGTTATACACTGTAAATAAGTACTTAATCCTGGGAAGGTAATGAATTGCATTATTTTCCTTAAACCACTCAGATTCTTTTTTTAACTACATGAATTTATTTCTACTCCCTTAGAAAGTGAAGAAGTAAAGCTGAGCAGTGGAAGGTATTTCCCAAGCAGCATCTTTAGCAAGATCTGCATCTCTAGCAATCAAAGCACTTAACTCTCAAATTAAAATCTGAATTTCATGTCTTCATGTTGGTGTTGGACACGCCAAATTACCCCTAAATCCACCAGGATGCTAAAAAAAATGGGGAGATATATTCAAAAGTAAAGAATCATTTTCCTTGGCTGAAATACTTCACCTTGGAATTGCCCAGAAAGTCTCTTTTTCATATTAATCTCAAATATACAATTCTTAATTTTTTTCAAAGATGTGATGCTTCTGTCCCCAGAAGACTGAATTAAATTTACTGAATTAAAACAGGAGTGGAATTACCTAAACAATAAAATTACAAATGAATTATCAGCACTCAGATGACAATGACACATGCAGAGTTTCACACTAAGAAACACAAGATGGGGTTACTTTGAAATTAAATGATATCATAACTTTCGAGGTGTGAAAGTTTCCTACCCTTTTTCACTTCAATAAACTGAAGCTTTTAATAGAGATCTTTTAGCAACACATGCTGTACTCTGAGGGTGTGAATATTTCCTGACTAGCCAAGTTTACATACAGCTCACACAGGAAACTCATAGGTTTCTTTAACCTGACAGTGAAGTTTAGCTAAAAGTGAGTAATATTAATAAAAAAATAATCTTTAGGACATCTGTTCTACACAGTAAAGGGTCATGCTTTAGGAGGAAAACTAGGCTTTAATTCCTCATTTAAGATGAATAATTCCTCATTTAAGATGAGTAATTCCTCAATGATCCCAAGTATCTACAAATCCCAAAAATGTTTCCTGCCATCTCACACTCTGGAATGGCAAACTGTTTCTTTTAGTAGCCATAATATAAAACGAAAACCTAATTTTAGGTTGCATTAAGAGCACTCTGAGAGTGATCATCTTGGCATCAAAAGGGGAGCATTAGGAAAAGATAGGATTAAATAGCAGATTATATGTATAGCAAATATATAATTTAAGAAAAGACAGCATTAGGCTGTGTTGGAGGCCTCACCTGCAGCTGAGGGTTTGGCTCTGTGTGGGTACAGACACGATCAGTGTCTTTTCTGCTGTACCACAAATGAAAAAAATACAAATCACAGTCCAGGAAAAAGTCCTGAAAAACTCAAGTCAGGAAGGGTGGATGAGCAGAGGGAAAATTATGTATGTGTAATTTTAATAATATTCCTTTTTTTATTGCCTGAGGTGTTTTAGATGCAAAACCTGCTTTCTCATATCCCATCAGCACTATATTTCAATATTTTACAGAGTAATCAAGCTGAGATCTCTGAGTTATCAACAAAATGCCAGCTGAAACAAATCCATCAGCTATAAAATATGTTTTGTGTTTAGCTGGGCAAACTAAGTGACTCTGGAAAATAAAAAAGAAAAAAAAATTCAGTTGCAATCAGATCTGTGGGGCCCCTCTGATATCTCTGATAGGGTTATACTCACCACCATGTGCTTAGAAAAAAGGCTTTTGTCTTAAGTCTCTTTGCAAAATATAATAGAAAAGCTTGAGCAGAGCAGAGTGGCTTCTGTTGCTGCCCTTATCCAACATTACCCATTTGTTTCATCCCACAGCTTTCTCTTAGGCTACCAAGCAATGAGCCAGGTTTTATTTCCCAGTGAGATTTCAGAGATGGTTCTAAGCACCTTTGCTGTCTCTTAATGTGATGGGGGTGTGGTTTAATTCTCCTATTTTTGGTGCTGACATCAACTGGAGTCTCCCAAGGGCTGTCCCTAGGGTGGTGCTACAATAAAGGACAGATATAACACTTCTCAACCCTGTCTCACTCACATCCTCTTCGCCTTTTTGTCCCATGGCCTAAACCTGTGGGGAGGGAAGAGCCACCTTGGAGCCCAAGGAGGGCAGGGCTCAAAACAGTGATCCTGGAGTGGAGGAAGCAGCATTTTGGTATTGTACTTCACAACCTCAAATCCCACCAAAACCCCATGGAAGGTGTTCAAATAATTTATTATAGCTGGCCCTACAGCCTAGCCTTTCTTATTTAGCAGTTCTGCTGCTCCCTTTCCAAAAGGAAAATGAGCCTTATTTGAAAAGGGAGGATTTCAGATATACCAGGGAAGGACTGGCTTTTCAAACATCTTAAAGGCAGCTGTGCAGTCCAAGCAGAGGCTTTGGCAGAAGCCTCATGCAGTGGTAATACTTCCCAATCCAGAGTTTTTTTCTTTAATGGAAAATGATGGAAAGTCCTGCTTTAACAGGATTCAGACACTGGCTCTTGGAAACAGGATTTGGTAACCAAAATAAAAAAATCTCTCAGAAACTTTAATGGCCTCCTTCACTAAAGCCTGGCCAAATACTTGCATTTAATAATTGAAGTTATCAGTTTACTTTTACATAGTGGATCTAAACCCTCTCTTCAAAACAGACACAAAATCCCTTTGGCTGCACTATCTGTAGCCAGAATTTCAGGCAATATATTTGTAAAAATGAGATAAAGTGATGGTAACTCAAATAATTTTGTTGTTGTTTGTCATAATGGTTAGAAGATGAGGTGCCAGCTGATAATCCCCACATCCTGGTGCCAGTGTGGTGTTTATAAATGTTTATAGGTGTGAATTTAACCACTGTGACCTCAGGTAGCTGCTGGAGCCCCCAGAAAGAGCTGCATGGAAAGACCCTACATAAATTCCCAGCTGTTCCCATGAAATCCCCTGAGCTTCCTGAGAGATGAGCTAAAACTTCACCTTAGACCAAACATAAAGGTACCAGATAAACTCAGATTTTGGCCCAAGAGAGTTTGGATCTTGATCCCAGCCTTTTAGAGAACATCTCTACTGCTGTGCTATAAAATTAAAAATATTTGAATTTTCTAGCTGAAGGCAAATACATAAATTTTTGTTAGAACAGCTGTTTCATATTAGTTTTAGAGAGAACCATTAAAACTCAGAGATGTGTTGCACTGACAGCAAACTGGCTCAGTGGGTTGTATGAAAGGGCCTGGGTGAGAAGTACAGATGATGGACCTCACCTCCAGGAAGTCCTTGAGTAGGTGAAGTGAAGAAGGATGCAAAAAGAGCAAAGAACCATCCTGGATGAGTAGGGAACTCCCCAGACTGTCTTTTTTGTTCCACAAAAAGGCGTCCTCTGCTTCTGGGACACGGCACTCACTTTCTGCACAGCCTGGCAGAGTGATTTACTCACTGCATCACCACAAAATCCCATGTGCAGTTTTGTGCTAAGTGTGTGGTAAATCCATGATGGATGCTCTGGAAGCCACAATTGCTACTGCACTGTAACTTGTGGTGTTGGTACAATATGAGATAATAGCAGGGGGCAAAGAGCTGCCTTACCAGGAGGCTTGGCTGAAAACACAGCTTCACATTTCAGCCCCGGCCCTTGTCACTCTACCAGCTCCAGATCAATCCTCTTCCAGTCCTACAGATGGAAAATAGGGCTATGAAATACTGAAAATGGGAAAAAATGAACCCTTGCTCAAAAAGCCTTCATGAGCAATGCAAAATTCTTACATCCCAACTTAAATCCGTGTTTTCCAGGACACATCTGAGAATTGCAAAGTTTAAGAGTGGAGCATGGAGGATATGTATGTTTTCTTCACAATGAGTACAGTCCATGTTCTGTCACCAAAGAATTTGAACTAGATTGACCAGCTAATGAGGAATTACGAAAAGAGAAAGAAAATAAGCATGGAAAAAGAGGAGAATCAGCAAAAAACAACGGGGATCAGACATCTGTCCATTGTAAACCAAGCTGATCTAAAGATTTGTTACATCACATCACCCTCACCAATCCACTCTGTTTAACCACTTTCATTTGGGAAGATTACATCTGTAGAAACCTGATGGATTACTCTGCTGTTCCTGTAATTATCTTAAAAGGTTTTCTTGTTCCTGTTAATAACTTCACATTTAATGAAGGAAGTAATTGGGTTACCTTTGCTGAACCACAGAAGCAGAAGTTATGCAATATTATGATTCCACTTTAGGCCAGCAAGGACTTGGAAGTAAGTATCCATCACTAAAGTTAACACCAGATTTTCAGAAGGAGCTCTCCTGTAAAAAAGAAGGGAATTTCCACCCTGTAAAGGATTACATCATTTTGACAATCCTTACTGCAGTGGAACAGCACAAGAAGATTCCCCACTCCTTTCTCCATCCCACTTTTCTCTGTGTTTAATGTAAATAGAAATTCTCTCCAATATTTTGACCATTAAAAAAAATGCAATTTTTTTTTCCACAAGTTGAACGTGGAACTGCATCTTTTTGAAGTGGTATGACCCTGCCCTGGCTGCACCCTCCTATCAGGGAGTTGTGGAGAGGGAGAAGGTCCCTCCTCAGCTTCCTTTTCTCCAGGCTGAGCCCCCCCAGCTCCCTCAGCCTTGCAATGGCCACAGAATAGG
The DNA here is from genome assembly GCA_013400435.1 of Pycnonotus jocosus. Classification (NCBI taxonomy): domain Eukaryota; kingdom Metazoa; phylum Chordata; class Aves; order Passeriformes; family Pycnonotidae; genus Pycnonotus; species Pycnonotus jocosus. The sequence continues at coordinate 36,012 of VWYP01033563.1, forward strand.
GGGATCACAAAGATTAAAGCAGCTTTTACTATTTTTTGCTGGATTTATTGTCGAAAGACTATTAAAAGGAATGATTAGTAGGAACAAATTGGAATGAATAAGAAGTCTCCATTTGTTAAACAAGAGCCAAGGAATAGCTTGGATTGCATATTCCAGTGATTCCAGTGCTGTGGGGGAAAATGAAGAATATGGCACAAAGTAATTACTTGGCTTTGGAGGAATGGAGCTCAGTGGGAGACAGGGTAGGAGAAAAAGTGATTCAGGGGATACAGTGAGCATGAAAAATATCTAGGCATGGAAGGAAATGGAAGCAGAGGGCAGAAAGGAGGAGGAAACAGCAAGCCAGGCATTTGGTCATGGAAGATTATCAGGTTTGTCAAGCATGACATCCCCGTGGTGAATTCATGCTGACCACTCATGGCTTTCCTGTCCTTCTTGTTCCTGCAAATGGTTTCCAGGATGAATTACTCCATCACCCTTCCAGAAACTGAGGTGATGCTGACCAGCCTCGTGCTCCCTGGGTCCTCCCTGCCCTCAGTGAAGGCAGGAGTGACACTGGCTCTGCACCACAATCATTCACAGATTGCCAAGAGCAGTCTCATGATGACATCAGTGAGGTCCCCCAGTTCTTATGGGTACATCCCATCAGGGCCCAGGGATTTACATTTGTCCAGCTTCCTTAAGTGTTCCCTGAGCTGGTCATTTTCCACCAAAGGTAAATCTTCCATCCTACAAATTATCCCTTGGTCTTTAGGGCCTGGGATTGATGAATTCCAATCCTGGTAGTAAAAACTGGTGTGAAGAAGGAATTCAGCACCTCAGCCTTTTCCATGTCCTGTGTCAGTGCATTTCCCACCTCACTCAGCATTAGCTGAAAACATATTTCAGTTGTGGGACAGAGTAATAAATATGCACCTTTTACTATTCTGGGTGCATGATCTATAAAAAGACAACAAGTGGCTAATATTTCATACTGTTTTAAAAAAGAGGTCAATGAAAAAAATCTAAACTCTCACTCTTGCATAGGGCAGTCAGCTTTTCATTCCAAACCAGAATAGATGGATAATTTTTTTTTTTTTTTTTTTTGTGCCTGAAACTTTTTTGACTATTTTAACACAGAAACTCCATGCAGGACTACATCTCCCAAGGGAACTGTACTTTGGGTGAATTATACCCAGACTTTTAGCAGCCTGCAGTCCAATGTGCTGCTTGGTTCAACACAGATGTGTGATCTTGGCACAGCTTCACTGTGAAAATTGTGCTAAGGTGTGAGAACACACGTGAACCAGAGCTGGGCAAGATAAGCAGAGTGAAAGCCTGGACAGAGGGCAGTTGTTGAAATCCTGACAGTTAGCAGCTTCCAGAGTCCAGAGGAGAAATGCTGCCACGAAAAGGTGTCAAAACTCACAGGGAAAAAAAAAAAAAAAAGAGCAGAGGATGGAATAGATGGAACAGTCCCTACTATTTTGCCTACTCCTCAGGGAGAAATAGTAGAGACTTTTAATCTTAGCTATCATCATACAGTACAGCAGGTGATGCAGACTGATCTCAGACTGAACCACTTCCAGTCCAGGCAGTCAATCCAAAATATTAGCTGTTTTGCAATTTTTCCACTGGAGAAGAGGAAAAAAAAAATTATAATTGAAAATTTCAGACATATAAAGACAATGCCAGAGATGCTAGATGCTCAGTGAGGAGAAATGTATAGAAAATATCCCATTTACTCTAGTTTCAGGGTAGTGAGGCCCTGGCACAGGGTGCCCAGAGAAGCTGGCAGTGTCCAAGGCCAAGCTGGACAGGGCTTGGAGCAACCTGGGGTAGCGGCCAGGGTCCCTGCCCATGGCAGAGGGTGGAACTAAAGAATCTTTAAGGTCCCTTTCAATCCAGACCACTCTATAATTCTATGACTACATGACCCAATTAAATGGATTTATTTGCCTGCCCAACCCCAAGCTGGTCCTTCACCCATGCAGCAGATCAGCTTCGGTCTCCATCACCAATCCAGCCTTTCCTGGTTGCCCTCACATAAAAGGCCAGCCTGGCTAAATCCTGGAGCAGACACAGCCACAACCAGCCTTCCCCAGCACTGTGGCCTGCTGCCAGCAGGGATTTTTCCTGCCTGGAGCTCCCTGACATAACTGGACGAGGCAGCCTTGTGCAAAGTGCAAAAAAAAAGATGTTTTGTGAAGCTGAAATGAATGGCCACAGCAAGTGAAAAAAATCAGTTCATTGCTGAGACTGGTGTAAGGCATTTTATGAGTCATTACCTCAGAAAGATTTTACTGGGGTTCTGGGAAATGAGGAACTGGGGGCTCATCTGTCAGGATTTCAGAGCTGCAGGTGAAATGCTGCCTTTGGTAAATGGATTCCTGAAAGTCCTAACTGGAGGAGGACACACCAAAATGTAACTCACGGAAGTAATACATTATCCTTTATTTCGGTAAAGCTGTGCCCCAGGGAGATCTGAATGTTCTTTCACTTTCTGTGAATGAATTACATTGCTCATGGTAATGTTAAAAACGTTAGTTAAACATTTTACTAAATGCAGTTTCCTGATCCTGTGTTCATGAACAAAAGTCACTTGTTATAATAAATACTGAAGACACATCAGTAGCTTTTTTCTTCTTGTCTTGGGCTGAGTAATTTTAAATGTCAAACATTTCCTCATTAAAATTCTTTCATAATTTTAAGGGAAGGGGTGAAGAGGGCAGAAGATTAAAATCTTGTTGCACAAAGTGTGCTGCCATCTCACTTTATTGATATTTATAGTACAGGCCGGGATGACTCAATCCACCACAGGACACTGAGTTGTGGTCACAGCAGAAACTAGAGAAGGAAGAAAAAGCCCCTTACTCTGAGACAGAGCTCTACTGATAAAACAATGACTCTTTGGAGAACTCCTCCTTCATGAGCCATGACAGAGCAATTTCAATTCAATTTCTATTTTCAGAATTTTGACAAGAAGTTTCTTCCTTATACCATTTAGCAAAAGGGAGTGATGGAAGTCCTCATTTCCCTGACCTCCCAGGAAAAGGGGGCAAAGCATCACCCTTTGCACTCCAGCCCATGAGACAGTTCTGTGGAGGATGAGTTTCATCAGCGCTGAGGCAATTGAACAAAATTATCAGCTAAGTGTTCTACAAGTTCTGCTGCCTTACAGATGTACACTGTCAAAGGCTAAACTCAAAACAATTTCCTTGAGAATTACAAAAGACATTTCAGTCTTCTCCCTGACACATCTGCAGGTCCTCCAGAGTGATCCTTGCACATTGGTGGAACAGACCCAGTTTTCCTGGCCTACAAAATGGTTAAAACTTTGCCTTCAAAAGAGTCAGCCTAAGGCAGAGAACAATCATGGAAAGTTTCAGCCCAACCTATTAATGTTTGGCAAAGCCATAACCAGCTTAAAACACAGGCCTGTAATTAGAGCAGGTCGGAACATTTTCAGCTAAATGAAATTTCATTGAAATATGCTGTTTCATCCAAGCCAAAACAGCATTTTTCAGAGACATATCTGCTTCCACAAGGTTTTTGTTGGGAGAGCTGAGAGGGAAAGTGTGCTCACACACTATAGCCTGAAGATGAGGTCACTGGTTTGGGATGTATGAGAATCTAGCTGAGGCCCTGACTCATAGAAAGCAACAGTGAAGAGCAATGCTCTTGCATCAGGACTACAAAATGCCAGAGCATCTCCCTGGCTATGTTATCCATGAAAAATTCCTCATCATGAGATACATGCCTGGATTATGATGTTCAAGAGATTTTATGTCTTCAAGCACCACACACAAAGTCATATTTTTGATCATTCTAGGTTGACCTAAAAGGGAGGTGACTTCTTCCAGAAGTCTGTGCTTCTAACGGGAAAGTCAGTCAATATTTAAACTGTAAAGGTTTCACCAGTAAGTGCAGTTCTTGGACAAAACAATCAACATTTGTTTGAAAAATTACAAGCCATAAAAAAGGGGAAGAAAACATTACTATCAGCAGGTGGAAAATCCTTACTTTTTCATTCTTATGGTTTTCACATATTATATGTGCCCATGAAGCAGGGAACAGCGGGAGAAAATATGTTTGCAATTAAAATGGATTTCATACTGTGGTAGGTCCTCCCATCCATTACAGTGAGGTTTGAGGACTACGAGTCCAGCCCTAATAAAGGAGAGAACACAAATTTTCATTCCCAAAAGTTTAAGAAGGAATTCTTTGCACTGCTGAGTTGAGCTGATGCAAAACTTTCCTTTCATGCACTATTACCTGTCTTCAGCTTGTGCAATTGTTTTACTTCCCAAACATCAGGTTTGGTGAACACCTGCTTTTTGGAAGATTATCCAAAGGTTTTTTGACATAAATGTTGGGCTTATAGCATTCACTGCTCTGTTATTGCACATGTCAGCAGAAAGCAACCATGTCACACAGAGGATTGGGATCATATTGAGCTAATTTAATGTAAAAAGTAATTCAAGCATGTATTTTTCTAAACACACATTTTCTCACTTAGAAGCACTGGGTTTTCTACAGTCTTCTTTAATTCTTAAATTCTTCATATCATTCTCAAAAACATGTAATTTCTGTTATTAGTGCAATCAGTTTAAAAACAGAAAACAAAGATATAGCTTCAAAGAGACAAACAGATGAAGTACTGAAAACCACTGAGATTTGTAGCAAACTTTTCCTCTTTGAACCTCAAAATTCTGAATTCAAGGGATCAAGGTCACTGCAGCTGAGGACTGAGTCTTCCAAAAGAAAGGGTAAATTTTTCTTCAGTAACATTTATGGAAACAAAACTCTGTGTTTATCAACTGTAGATTTTATCTTTCTCTTTCAGTTAAACTTTTGTTGGAAAAACTCTGGAAGTTACTGAGGTCACACCTTAAAATGCAGCAACTGTGTGTTAATAATCAGATTTTGCTAGGTAGGAGGAATAGGATAGTAAATACTTGTTGAATATTTAAGTTAACCTATCAAGAATAACTGCATTAATATAAATGATGGGTCACTGCAATTCTCCTCATGGGATGCAGATTAAAATGTTTGAGGCGAAAACCAGAGCAATGCTCAGATTCTAGAAAACAAATAATTAATTTAATATTGAAGTTAATAGCCTCTCATGCTTTTTGCTGACCTCAAAGCACATTTTAATTTTTTTTTTTTTTTAGGCCAGGCACCCTCACAAAATTAAAACACCGTAAAGAGGAATTCAATATCCTAAAAGCTCTGTGAAACCACAAACTTTCCAGAAAGAAAAAAAGCAGCTTGCAAATTTTAACGCGTGAACCAGATTGGTGTGGTTTGCTTTCTGTTACTGGCTGGCACTTCTCACAAGAAGTGAGGACAATGGATATAAACCAAATCCTGGTGGTCAAGCTCATGATTTCCCTGGATTTTGTGGGGATTCCACTATCTCCAGCTGTACCTTAATGCAGCCATCCAAACAGGCTGGTGTTTTCCTGGCTTTCAAGTACTTCCCTGTGCAATGGTAATGACGAATTTTAACACAAGCTATTGCCATTTAATAAATGCACACATTTTAACATATCAATAAATCTTTAAATGTTTATTTCTACATAGTGACTAGAAGTATAAAACTTATACAAGTGCTAGATATCAAACTTTGAATATTTCAACAATTCAGAGTTCTCACATGTTCCTGAAAAAAAGTCTGAATTTACTGACTTAAATTTTCTACCAGACACTTCTGACTTTGTATCAAAAAGGAGGTGAAAACTCCTTTCACATACTGAGCACATGCATAAAAGAACATGTGTTATTTATTAACAGGAGAAAGCATTTATTAAAATCCAACCTGGCTTTTGCAAATAACATGACTTCATGCACAGGAAAGAGGTGTATATGATAAGTTGTTATTTCAGGCCTGTTTTGAAAACATTTAAAAAGGGGCTAAAACTATTTTAGATGCCACTTCTAATTAACCTAATTTCCAGAAGGAATTTGACCTGTCACAAGGGAAAGCAAAACCTTCCAGAAAACTCTAAGCCCCACTCATTTAAAACTCTTTATGGCATAGTAATGTTTCTAGTCCAATATTCTATTAACTGCAAAGGTGTCAAAAGCTTTTTGTGGTTTGCATTGACCATTTTGAAGGTCTATCCCAATTCTCATTGTAAAATGTCAATATTGTCTGGAGCAAAACCAGCAGAATATCTCTTACTACCTGATCTTAATCTTCCAGTCCATTCTGCCAAATGCTAAAAGGAGAATTTAAGAGTATTTCACAGTAGTCAAAAACATTCAAGTCACTTCATCTTCCACTGCAAACTCACCTAAAGTGAGATATCATATCATATTTTCCCTACATTAATATCCTGCTCAGATCATCATCAGACTATTTCTAACTTGGCTATCTGAAATTTTTCCATTTTATCTGCCACCTCCCTCACCTAAATGATGGCTAGAGCAGGGGATTTTCCTGAGGGTTATAAGGGAAAGCTGAACTCAGTAGAACCTCCCATGCTCCAGAATGTTGTGGAAAGCATAAATGGAAGTGCTTGAGCACAGTCAATGGACAAACCAGCAATACTAAAGGTTTAAAAACACAGCATGGACCAAAACAACTTGATGCACACATGGACCTGATCTGGACACAGGAAGAACAGGGAGTGATCACTCACCTGAAAAGCAGCTGCATTCACTGCCTGGCTAGTTCATATTCATGTCTCCATGACAATTGATATTCCTTCTCCTCAGGATGGAGCTCCTGAAGGTGTCGTGTCACCAACAGTTCAATACAACCCCACTGAATATCTTTAAACATTTCCAGGCTATGGAATGGCCCTTTTTGCTCTCCAAGCCATGAATTTTCAGTGACTACATCTATTTTCCCCCTCCACCTATTTCATGGTAGGTAGAAAATCTCTGAAAGAAGGGAAAGCATTTTCACAGATGAGCACAGGATCAGTCTGGAGTCCATAACAGCAATTAAAGTCAGATATTAAAGAAAACAGAAGATGACACAAGAGCTGGTTGGTTTGAATGCCAATGGCCCAGGCTTTTGACACTGCCTATACAAAATCTATCATTAACTGCTGTCAGTACTATTAAAATGTTTCATATATCTATGATGAGCCAGCACTGAACAATCCTTATTCTGTCCTAACAAAAATAAATTAACAAAGCCCTGATTCCAAGAAAAAAAGACAAATATTTATGTCAGTTCTTGCTTTTCACTGCAAAAGGGTGCAATCACTGCACTTTACTCTTCCTCTTAGTTTTCCTTTGCAAACCTAATCACAGGAGCCATTCTGCACTCCCACTGCTTTTATTTTTATTTTCTCAAACCACCCCCCAATGCAGAGAAGTCACTGGTCTGTAAAATCAGCTGTGCACTGTAGAGGAATCAGGGAGCATTTCTCCAGCAAACAAGCCTGCTGAGGGAATTCTTAGGCTAAAACTGCCAAATACTCTTTTAATTTAGCACAGCTCTTCATAGGCAGGGCATGGTTGTTAAATCCAACTTTTTAGTGGTTGAAATGAAGTAAAATCAAGTGACACAGCAACCCCTCATGGCACAGGGTTGGAATGAGATAATCTTTGAGTCTCCTTTTAACCCAAACCATTCTATGATTCTGTGACACCTTACTGTTAGGAAAACATGCAAAAGAGATATTTAACTTTACAAGTCTCTTTCTGGAATTCTTCAGCTATTCCTCTGATTAAGTTCAAGTGAATTGAAAACCAACATTTTAAATAACTTGAAAGTCTTTATTACTCAGTATTATGATTCATTTCCAGACAGAATATTGTTGAATTAGTAATACATTATAAGATCACGATTATATTATTTCACAGTTCAGAAATTCTCCTCCAAAGACACACAAATTCTTGAAAATGATAAATTTGCAAATAATTAGATATCAAACTATTAACCAATGAGTGTTTCAGGGGAGTGCTGGAAGTGGAAGCTGTACAAAGAAAGGGAATTTAAGAAGCAGATTAAAACCAAGGGTCTGTTGGATATATCCTCTAAAATATTACTCAGTTTCTTGAAAAAAATTCTACTCTGTCTCCTGAGATTGAACACTGCATTAAAAATATGTTCTTCAATGTCTAATCTGCAGTAAAAGGGAGTTTGGAGCCCTCAGGCTGAGCTTCCTCCTGGTGCAAGGAGCACAGCTCGATTTTCTTCACCAACATTTGCTTCCATGTATTATTTTGTGAAGTTCTTCAGATTTTCTAAACAGAACTGACAGATACCCAGGGTTTTCATCACACAGGAAATTCCATTATTGAAACACTTTGTCCTGATATCAAATCAGGACAAAAACTCAAAAGTATCCCTTTGGGCTTTTTCACACAGGAAAAACATTCCAGCTCTTGTTTTTAAAAATGCCAACTGTTTGGAGTTGGTTTAGTGAAGAATGTTAACATTTTATGACAAACTCTCACTGGGGGAAAAGAAATTCAATTTTCACTTCTCACATCTCCATTTTGACCTCCTTGTACAAGGTTGGTTCCTAAAGTGCTCCAGAACTCCCTTTCCTTGGTGACTGGATACTGAGTGTGCTAACACAGAGAGGTGGATTTTGGTGTTTGCTGTACTGCAGCAATTAACCTTGATTTTGTTAATAACTAAATAGAATTGGCTACAGAATTCATGAAAACAGATGCAAAATAGTTCAACAGATTTTGTTCTAAACACATAAATTAATTGCTGCTTATATCTCAGCCCAAAACACGCATTAGCTCTGTAAGTACCAGCACTGCTTCCATGATAATGAGATTTATTTTAATTTAGGCAAGGGTTGGCCAATGAATCTAGAAAGTATGTCATTAATGATGATTTACAAATGTATTGTGCTTCTGAAATGGACTCCTCCTTTGCACCTCTCACCTGTAATTTTATTTATGATTCTCCTGACTCTCAGTTTAACTCTGCACATATCCTGCATGTGAAACTAAATGTATAAGTAAGCCCATTTTGAATGCAGTGTTGTGAATAGTTTGCACTCCCAGAGTTTCAATAACTTCAATTCTAAGATGTGGTAAAATTTACTTTGCAGTCACTAGAGCTGTGTTAGGCATAGATGTGCAGTAACTTATGTTTTTCCATTTACTTGGGCAAAGTTTCATCTTGGAGAAGTATAATTATTTCACATATTAATTTTATTTCTTGCCTTCCAAACGCTGGTGAGTTTAACAATTTTCTAGATCATTATAAAAACTTATTTTTTAACACGATGTGTATTTTGGGAATAAAAATCATAGCATAAAAGGACCACAAAAATAATCTGATTTCCAATATTAAAAACCTTCCTACTTAAACCTAATCCCTGTTAAGAACTACCAGGATTTTTACAAAACTCCTATTACCAAGAGGGGAATATCCCGTTTGATTTTTATAGGATCAGATGCATGCCCATTGCATTTGTCTGCTTTTCAGAATTAATTATAGTCTTAAGCACTTTCCATGAAAATATTGAAGGTGAAAGGCAAAGTGAGAAGCTATTTCTGTGCAATGTCATGTTTGCTGTGACGGGCAGAAGGATTTGGAGAGGGGGTGTGGAGAGGTGATTTATTTTGGCCTTAAAATTTCACCCTGCCTCATTTTGCAGTCAGGGCTGTTAATCACAGAAACACGGAATGGTTTGGGTTGGAAGGGACATTCAAGACCGTCTAGTGCCACCCTTGCCGCGGTGTGAGGAGCCCGATTTGGTTTGGTTTTGCCCCAGCAATGGCTGTCAGAGGCACGTATGGAAGGTGACAAGCAGAAAAGCCTGGTGTGTGGGAGGGTTTTAGGTGGGACAGGCAGGAGCAGAGCCGGAGCTGCCCAGAGGAGCTGCTCCCATCATGCGGCCATCAGAGGCCTCCTGTCAGCACGGCCGGCCCGGGGAGGAGCCGGGGCACAAACAGGAGCTGCGTCACAGCCCTCAGGGCCTTTCGGTCTTTTGCCTTTTGGGGCTTCTCGGAGCTCACGCTTTTTGTCTCTTTAGGGGCTTTCCAAAACTTTATTTCTTGAGACTTACTTTTTAAAACTTGATTTTGAGTCGGGGATTTTTTGAGTCTTACGCCTTTTTTTTTTTTTTTTTGCCCTGAACCCACAGCTTACCTTTCGGCTCTCCTGGGTCTTGCTCGCCCTCGCGTCTGTCCTGCCTGCCTGCGTCCCTGATTGCGGCCCTGCCTGAGCCACCTGTGTCCGTCCTTTCCCCGTGATCCTGCTGTGACCCTGCCCAGGCTCCGGCCCTGCTGCCCCTCCGCGGGTGCCATCCCCGGGCCGGCAGCGTGCCCAGCCCTCCCTCGGGACACGGACGGCGCTCCCCGAGCTCCGCTGGGAGCGCCCTCTTTGTCTCCTCCGAGCCTCCGCTCGCTCTCCCTCTAGCCCTCTTTAGTAGGGTAACTCCGTTTTATTTTGGCGGGTTTTTTTTAGGTT
>VWYP01033563.1:46409-56871 GCA_013400435.1 Pycnonotus jocosus
TTGTTTTTTTTTGTTTTTGTTTTTTTTTTTTTGGGGGGGGGGTGGTGGTGGCAGGGGGTTTATTGCCAATAAACGGTTCTCAGATACAGTGCTTGTCTCGTTTGACTTAATTTCCTTCCTGACTATCTGTTTTTAGAAGAACTCTTTGTAATTCCCCACATTTGAATAGAACACATGGGCAAGGAGACCAGCCACTATCCCACGTTGCTCTAAGCCCCAATGTCCAACCTGGCCTTGGACACTTCAGGGATCCAGGGACAGCTGCAGCTTCTCTGGGCACCTATGCCAGGGCTTCCCCACTGCCCTCACAGCCAAGAATTTCATCCCAATATCTAATTTAAAGCCACTCTCGGTTTGAAGTCATTCCCCTTTGTCCCATCACTCCAGTTCCTGATGGAAAGTCCCTCTCTGGCTTCCCTGTAGCCCCTTCAGACAGTGGAAGCTGCTGTGAGGTCTCCACACAACCTTCTCATCTCTAGGCTGAACAGCCCAAATTTTCTCAGCCTGTCTCAATAGGAAAGATGCTCCAATCCCTTTATCCCCTTTGGGGCCCTACAGAATCCCCACACAACTCCAATGTCCCACTGCACAGTACATCTTGAGCATGGAAGAGCCATTTCTGCCTTGAACAGAGCAACAGGACATGAGATATTTCCTGAGATGTCTGTCACCTTCAGAAAAGCAGAAAATGACACAGTAGGCAAGTTGGGATACAACTCCCTGTAAACAATCCCTAGTGTGAATAATTCTATCATGTGCTTTCGAATCACAGATTTCTGTGGACTTGGTTCTCACCTGGTCTCCTCAAATAGCCGAGCACAGGAGCACTGTGATCTTGCTTGGGGTCTTCCAAGCAAAGGCCTGTTGCCAACAATAGCTAATTGTTAATCTTTCCTAGCAGGATTTTGAATGACTATGAGAATGTACAATTTGGACTAACACAGCAGAAATACTTTCTTTTTTATCTTTTGGTTGTTCTTTACTGTCATATGCTTAAATAATTCAAAATATAAGTGCCTCCCCTTGTTTCTGACTGCACATGACATCTGTTCCTCATGAATTGACTGAGTGCATGCGTAATATTTGCTGTGCCTGGATCCTTTCCTTTGAAACATGCACTAACTAACTTTATTCTGAGACAAAATAAAAGTTTTGTTCACTGAGTGAACAGGTCTGCATTGGGCAAGATTTGAAGTCAGAGTCTGGGCAAAATCTCTGGGGTTTTTAACTGAGAATGTTTATCTGAACAGAACAAAGGGAATATGAAGATACTTTACTGACTCATCAGTTCCAGTTCATCCAAGAACAAGGTAAAGCTGCTTTCATTCCACATTTTCCACAGCATTCTTTATATGTTACTCCTGGTATAAAGCTTTCCAAGCCAGACTCAGAAAGAAAACAAAATATGTAGTCACAAAGCATAGCTATTTCCCCCTCCCCCAAAACCCATCGTGTTTAGAAGTCACATATGGCTTATTCAGAACTCAGAGAGGCTGTAATCATAGGGATGACAGAACTGCAAGGGCCAGTTCAGGAATGATTTTCTAGCTCTCATGTCACATAGACCAGGGAGGTTCTGTTGTTGTCAGGTGAAGCTCTTGGATCCCTGGAACTGAAACCACCCATGTGGGCAGTGACAGGAGTGCCTGCCACAAAGGAAAAGGTGGCACAACTGTGTCTTTTCTCCTCCAGGATACCCAGAAGAAATTGAGTGCCTTGCCTTGCATTCATGGGAGATCTACAGCTCATGGTACTGCCCAGAGCTCACTCTCTTCCCCAAACTGGCAATATATGGAATTTTAGCTGACAAGCAGAGACTTTGCAAGCCTAGGCTTTTTTTTTTTTGCCTCCCTTTTTAATTTTTTTTCCCAGTGAAGAAGAGACAGAAGTGCATCTTACAAAAAAATCTTCTCTCTACTTCTTCGAAAATCATTTTATCCCAATGCCAATTAAATAGATCTCACCATGTTCCCCTGTTCTCAATCTCACTTCCTCCATGGTGTCTTTCATCTACAATTTTATATAACTTACAGTTTTTGTTACCACACTGCTCTGAGTTGGTTCATACTGGCACCAGTGTTCATGAACCACCCATTACTATCTCATCTGGGCACACTGGTTTGTTTTTGGAGTCCCACAGGCAAGAAATGCCTGAGAGTTATTAAATGCTATTTCCAGAGCAGATGAAAAGTGTAATTTTGTCTGCAGCCACCTGCCAACTTAGAATTGTCAAAATTGCAACCAGCTTTTGATTTTTAAAAGCCCACATTTTAATCATAGTCTCTTGCAATCTCTGTTTTCCTTTACAATTATTTAAAAGCCAATTTTCCACCATTCATTCTTCACTTGGCACTCTCTCTTCCATTGGCTGGCACAGAGAATTGAGGTCTTGTCATATAATTTAATTCCATGGGACACTCCCAGCTTTATGTTTCATAGATTTATCTCTTCATTTTGTTTGCTTTTAAGTTGTTATAGGGAAGAAGCATTGTTGAAAAGAGGCAATATCCTAGAACAATTTTGCAATCCACTCAAGATCTTCATGTTACTGAAATAGTAGCAGAAAATTCCTCTGGGTCATATTTCAGTGGAATTAACAGCAAATCTGAAAATAAAAGCAGGGCTTCAAGAAACAGCTGAGCTATAAGAGCAGAGTTGCTCTGACATTTCATTATCCAAGTCTGCAACTTCTATGACATGAAAAAACAATATAGCCTCATTCTGCCTTCAGTCTGGTGGTATAACAGAGTGCCCAGCCTTACTCCTTTCAAGATCATTAATTATATGATATCTAATGACTAACTGCTACTTCTGGACTGATTTATATTTTCTAATATTCATCCAGGATGTCCCAAATGCAACTACTTCCAATTACTTTCTTCCCTTGTACTTCAAAATTGTGGAGAGGGTGTAACTCCATTGTGTCTATGTCAAGGAAAATGTAATTTACATGACACTGACATATAGAACCCAGGGGTTTTTTGATGCCACTGAGCATCTGGTATCTTGGTTATATATGGCTTCTGTAATGCTGGAAAATAGCTATTGGTTGCCCCCATAATTGCAGTCATATCCACTATGTTTTCTTCATTGAGTCTCTTTGCTCTGTTAGCATGATTATTCTTCCCAAAATAATTTCTCTTACAGTATCTCTGCTATAATCACAGCACCCTTTTCCTGGCAAAAGCTTAAGCTGGGTACATGCACTGCAGTTGGGTTTCTGTCTTTTTAGAGAGAAGGTTTCTTTCGGATTTCTTTCCCTGCTTCATCAAGTCCAAGGGAGCTCAAGATTGTGATCCTGCAGCAATGCCTTTATAAAACACTGTGCAGAATAATTATTGTATCTATTATTGCCCTGCAAGATGCAATTTGACACTGCAATAATGAGCAAACCGATTTCCAAGAATTCCTCTTATAGCTGTACATGTTCTACATAGCCTCAGATGACTCTGGGAAAGAGATGAAAAGTAAGAAAATAGAAACATTTTGCATGAGTGTCTTTGCATCCCACTGAAATGTCTAAACATTGTATCCCAGTACCTTGAAACCAAAATAGTAGGGAGAGAGGTGGGGGGAACTTGGCCTTTAGTTTTTTGAGGATCTCACTGATGGTGGGTCACAAGTTTCCTCCTGGCTTTGAACCTTAAACGGGAGTCTGAACTCACAAAGCATCAGGAGCAGCATTGAAACAGCACTGCTGCTTCGTGATGTCTGGATGCAGCGTCCTTCAGACACTCCCCACCCACTCAGCCTGCTGGTACCTGGTATTTGGCCCTCACAACAGTAGAGGCTGCTCTTTTGAACAGATATTTCCATGTCTGGCAGGGGACTGAGGTTCTTTTTTCATCTTGTTTTTCTCCGAGATGCGCGAGGAACAGAGTGTGATCCTGGAGCTGTCATTCTGCCTTAAAATGTGTCTCGAGCAGCAGAAAACGTGGAAGCAGCAGCTTCCCATTCATCATTTGCTACCCAGACTGAATCCTTGTTGGCAGCCTCATGATCCACAGAGATTCCTCCGGAAATGGAAACCTCTGATGACATCAAAAGCTGATTGTGGGTGTGAGCGGCACCTGGGCCCTCGCTGGACTGCTTTGGAAAGGTTTTTAACATGACAATGCTGGCAAAGCCCCTCTGATATGTCAGTGTTTCACTGAGACCTTTTGAGAATTACTTGCAAAGTGTTTAAGTGCCACAGAACAGCAAACTTTCAGACATCTGGAAGGCTGCAGTTCTGCTGCTCACACTTTCCACTGGGATAACCTAGCCCAGGGAAATCTGCCTTGAGGACTGATTTACAAAGAAAATAAATTTAAGGCTTCTTTCACTATTAAAAAATGATACTTCAAACTTTTCTTATTTTACCATGGTCTGTTTGTGGTGTGTTTGCCGGGAAGCAGGTGTGTCTGCTTTATAAAATGTTAATAGAAGTGTTCTCTGGGTAAGGTATCACCGAACGAAGTCCACACAAAAAAATCGACCCACAGAAATGTGACCAATCTCTGACACTCAGCTCAGCTCCTGTAAGCTGTGAAACAATATTTTCAGGTCAGTGTTTTCTGCAGAAACCTCTCACAAAAAATCCTGCTGGTTCAAAAGAGCCGATTTTCTGCTAGAAGACATTTTAACTGGCCTCTTTATTAAGCCAAAATTGCCTTGGAAGATCAAAGTCACAGAAAGGATTGGCAAGGGACAACTTGTAACATTTGCAGACAAAATGAGGCTTATTATCTTTCACCAACCCATCAACAGCGTGGTTTGAATGTCTAACCACAGTTTCCCCAAAGTGTATGGAAGGAATACCAGTCTCCTGGGGTCGAACATAAGAAGTGGTTCCACACAAAACTCAGGGCAAGGAACAAAAGGCTCAATCTAAAAATGAGCTGCCTGTTACTAGGCAGGCAATTCTGTGCCTGCATGGCTCCTGTTGTGTCCTCATATTTCAGCAAATTCTGCAGTAAAGTATTGTTCTGAGAAGATTTTTTCATGCAGGGAGATTGTGTTGCTTAGAAATTATCACAATTATTATGGGGCAAGAGAAAAAAAAAAAAAAGAAGACAGTATTTCCATTATTTTTCAATACACAGTTCAGAAGACCTCAAACTGGAAAACTAGGGCTATGAAGTTATATTTATCTTTAAATAAAGTTAAGAAAAATATTTTTCTGCAAATACCAAATATTTTAGGCAAAATCAAAGCTATCTTTAAATCCTTTTCAAAAGCATAGCTGCTTTAAAGAATATTAGCAGAATTTGCTAATTAAATTTTTCAGAGCCAAATCTCCTTGACAGACTTTTAAGATAGCTCTCACGATGCAGTTTGTAATGTCAGAATACTAACCTTATGCTTGGCATTATTTTATCTTAGAGAAAGCTGTAGCCACAAGATAAGAAAAAAACACACTCCTGGAAAAGAATAAAAGAACTTTACATATATACATTTCCTTTATTTTTTTAATGGATAAGAAAAAAACACACTCCTGGAAAAGAATAAAAGAACTTTACATATATACATTTCCTTTATTTTTTTAATGGAAGCAGCAGTGGCTGATAGCAATTTTTTTTCAGGACTTTTGCAGGGATCTCCAGTTATTATTTTTTGCCATGGCTTTCAGATTACACTGTTTTCATACTTTTCCTACCTGTCAAAGGGTGAGCCTCTTTAATTTGTAACCCTTTGTGTAGCTTATCTCTTGACACTGAACTCACAGAAGTGCCTGTTCCTAATTTCCTCCACAGTATCTCCCCTTTGTTTGCATCTCTAAATGGTTTTAGGGTAAGTCTGCCCTGCTTTAAGTGAAAATAATCTGTATATATGAGAAACAAGAAAGATGAAGAGACTATTTACAAGGGCCTGGAGTGACAGGACAAGGGGGAATGGCTTCAAATTGACCGAGATGAGCCAGAAATGCCACAAAAAAAACTCAGGTGGCTGAGCCACTGTTGTTGGGCATGAACACTTACACAGAGCCGTGCCTGCATCTAATCCAGCCCTGACAAAATATTTAGCAATATTCTTTGGCCACTTCTGCCTTGACAGCCTAGAAAATTCAAGCCAGAAATACAAAAGATGTAGCTGAGCAAGGGAGCGTGGCTGAAGCACAAACCTCAGCATCAGCCAACAAAACAGACCTAGAGACAGACTGCAGCCAGAGCTTCTAAGAGGAAAAGTATTCCCCTCTGTGGAAATTTTAAGAGGAATTCCAGGAAAGGGAGAAACTGGTCATAAGAGAAAAGCTGGCCCAGCTGGGCAGCTGCATGATCCACACAGGGGCCTCAGGTCAGGCTAGTGGGGTCAAAATGTAGGAGGAAGCACGAATTCAGTGCTAATTAAGGCTCTCCTGCACTTTGTTACCTCCCATACTTGATTATGTGGACCAAATATACATTCTAATTGTCACTGACCTCTGAGAAAACATAAAACTCTCCCAGTTGTACGAATGGGACTCAGACAAATAAATTCACAAGCAATACAGTTCTTTCACAGTACAAGCCCCACACTGAAGAGACTCTAATGAATCCCTCCATTTATTAATGTGGGCATCTCTCATAACATTAGATAAGGAAACCTTCACCTTTCACTGCTGAAATGTCAGTATCAGAGAGGAAGGTGAGGACAAATTTACCTTGGATTAACCTGCCACTTATTAACCACCACAGGCCATGCTCTGAGCCCTTCTGGAAAAGTCCTGAGCAGCTGATGGCCACACTTGCCATAATCATACTGCTGTTGGCAATAAAACCAATTGATTTTTAAAAATGGCTCAGCAGTGTCTTTATGATTACAGTAATACATCTTCCAACTTAGACTCTGCATTCTGCTAAAAAAATAAATAATACTGCAGCTTCCATCTGGTTTAGCACGGAAACATCTGACAAAGTGCTGTTATTTCACAGACACTACCCCCCTCCCTTATCTGTGTCCACTTAATCTACTGCTTTTTTAATTCCATTTACATTTCCAATAATTTTGATGTCAGTTTGACAGATATGATAGCTTGGTCATTAACTAAAAAATACAACAAGACTTGTCCCAAATGCAGCAAATTCCAGTTCTATCACATGCAGAGCTGTCAGTTTGGTTTGGCACATTTATTTCTGGTGTTGGTTGAAGTGCAACACTAGATATTTAATTAACTAAAATGACTGTGGGAATGCAGTTTTTTGTCATATGACAAGTAATTTCCCATCCTTTAATAGCTGGCGTGCATTTTGTGCAACTTTGCACTTTTAGAAATAGAAAGGAAGTGATAGGTTTTGACAGAGACACAGAATGGTACCTAATGTTGATGGCTGAAGATGGGCAAGACGTTTTTACTGAGGCTGTCTTAGGCAAAAGCACCTAAGGCAGAGTTCTGACCTGAAGAGAACCCTTCCTCTGTATCTGTTAATTATTTTCATAAAGCTGTGTCAGTAATCTGCTGCTCTGTGTTAGATGGAGGATGAGGAGATGGAGTGCAGGGGGAGGGGTTGTTGCTAAGGTTTGCCCCTCCAGAGCTCTGCATGTCTTCAGCACTGAGAAGAAATGGATTCCAGGTATAATCTTAAACATGAGTCATGGAAAGCACAGAATCATGGAGTCACAGAATGGTTTGGATTCAAAAAGACCCCTCTGACAATGGGCCACTTCCCGCTAGACCAGGCGGATCCAAGCCCCATCCAGCCTGTTCCTGAACACTTCCAGGGATGGGACATCCATGATAATAGGGCCGCTGTTCATGGGATTGACTTCCAGTGTCCCGTAACTGGTGGCTATCCAGAGAGGAGCATCCCTGTCCCAGCCCTGCTCAGAGCCCAGGGCAAGGGGAGCCCTGCCCTCCCTACTCCCAGGGTTTGAGGGAGGTGCAGGTCTGGGGTCCATTCTCTCTCTCAGAGACAATTCCAGTATGTCAATTGCATTGGAGACAATTCCAATGCCTGACATGCCCAGCCACCAGGATACCAGGGGTGCAAGACTCCATTCCTAGAGGAAATCTGATCTCCCCCAGGATATCCAGGCAGGACTGGCTTCCTGTCCAAGTGCCTGTAGCCCAGAGCTGTGAGTGAGTGCTCAAGCTGCAACTCGTTCTTGGTGTGTGTAGTGTAAATCAACAGGGGATGGTCTACAACAATCTGTAGCACACAATTTATGCTTTCACAGGCTTTTATCTTTCTAGTTCCCTAAGGTCATGGTGTAATTGCAGATAATTATTGCAGAGATCATTATCTAATTCATACTGGGAGTCTACCTGACAGATGTTATTCATCTAGCCAACAAACGTGGCTAAATTTAATTCCTATCTGGTCTCAGTTCAGATTTCAAAATAAAATAGTGATTCCACAATTCTTTGTGCTACTGGGAAGGTACTGAGAAAGTCAATGTGGATAAAATGCCTGTGTTTAGCAAAATTATGAACATGCTTTCCTTAACTTGCTCTCCAAATTAACATTAAAACTTAATGAATATATTCACACTGAGGTTTTAGAATTAACAAGAATGAAACTATATTTCATTTTTTACTCCTGAAGACAGAAATAATATCTATGTATTTTTTATTTCTGTCTCAGGCATTCAGCTAATTTTGGACATTTTCCTTAAAATCTGTCTTTTTACTTTTTTCTCAAGAAAGTATTTATTTTGTGAAAGACATTCTTATCTAGAAATGAAACCAAAAATTATGTTACAGCAGCCATTTTGACTCTATATCTAAGATGATTGATTGGTTTGGCTTCTGAACCAATGAATTTACTAAATGTAAACAATAATTGAACCTATTTTAACAGCTGTCTAATTATTTATGTGAGAACTATTTTGGATGACTCAGAAATGTTTACTTAGAACTCTTAGGATGTGCTTGGCTTTTCTTTTTCTGATTACAATCCTTTCATTGCAAAATAATTCTTTCCTTTTGTGGGTATAAAGGCTACCCCAAATTTTCCTTTTGCCTCTCAACTGTGAAATCGTATTGGATTTAAAAGTGTTTTAACACCCTTCCTTCTCCTTTCTTTCCTTTTGAATTACATCCTGATTCAAATTATAATTTCGATTTAAATGACCAAAATTCCTGAAGCAACTGGGAGGCAATTCCAAATGACAATTTTTGCAGCATTGCTATGTATTTGGGAATACTGTTGGAAGCACACTACTACTTAGCCATTTTATCAATTAATAAATTAAATATTTAGTAAATAGTGATGTAGGATATGACCTGGAAAAGCCACCTCAGTCTCTGCTTTCTTTCTAACACAAGCAGCATAACAGTGGAGTGGACAGGACAACACTTGTCAGGCTTTACTCACTGAGTAGAATGCAGCTCTTTTCTATCCCAGTTTACAAAACACCAGCAGAACCTCACTTTGAGCAGATTAAAAAGTCACCACCCTCTGCTCAGATGCAGTGGTTCACTAAACTCTGGCTGCCCACTGCACCTTCAGAACCCACTGTTCTGAATCACACAAACGCGTGTGAGCCCACCGTCCTTCCCGATCTCGTTTCTTAGCCACAGTCAGCAAAATCCCCCCCAAACTGTGGCTCCTTGGCACCTTTCCAGTTCCTTGGGGAACGTGTCTTGCTTGTGCAAGCTCCCTGTCATCCAGAAAAAGAAGCTCCAGCCCCAGAGGCTGCAAGTTTCAGCAAGCAATGCTCCATTTTGGGCTCTGTAAGGCAGTTATTTGCTGTACCTGGTCCTCTCAATAGCCAAGCATTCTGCTGGAGCACAGGCCTTGCTTCTGCAGTGATTTACTTTTCCCTTTTCCAATGAATTTTCTTAGGGTAAGTGCTTCCTCACCTTTGTATTTAAAGGGAGTGGCTACAATCTTTGCAAATTTCGCATCCAAAGCTCAGTGAGAAAAACCTGCAAACCACAATGGTTTCTAAGAGTTTTAACAGAGAAGTTCTTCTCTTCCCCTCAAGCTTGGTGCTTTACACACTCAAAGCTATGTTCCCCTTCGACCCACATCCATACACTGAGCCATTGCTTTTAAAACATGTGAAACCTATAGAAAAATCTATAATTTGTGTACTATGAAAGAATTTCCATCACTAACATCCTCCATTATGAAATAAGAGCTTTAAAATGGTTAAAATGCATAAAAAAGTCTTGTCTCTAAGATCCTTTTTTTGTCACTAGACAATAAAATGCAATCCTGTATTACATCTACATTTCAAAACACTTCTGTCTTCACTGACTGTACCCTCCCTTTTCCCCTTTGGTACTGCAATATTCAAAGAGGGTTTTTTTATACTTTCAAATTTCAAATAGAAATAAACAGTGAATCTCCTATATGCCTCACATCTGGTTTTTGAAGAAAGACATGTCCTAGTGACAGGTTAAGAGCATAGCAGCTGATCCAAAGGACCAAGGATGTCTCTCTCTTAATCAGCCACTTTGCATTTCAAAACTACACATGATCAGCATCCACAAATCAAAGTACATCAGGCAAGAAAATGAAGTACCGAAATCCAGTGTATAAAAAAAAAAAAAAAA
>VWYP01033566.1:0-24741 GCA_013400435.1 Pycnonotus jocosus
TGGTTACTATACTTAAGAGATATTGCCACCACAGATCTCAAGATATTTTGCTGGAGAAAACATATTTAACACAGTATGCCCTTGGATGCTTTAGTGATGATAACCAGCTCTAGAAAACCTGCAGAAATTCTAATTTGGATTCACTAGTCCCAGATATGGCAAAGGAAGATGAAGCCATTACAAAGATTAGCCAATGGTCAGACAGAAAAGGGCTGCAATGCCTACTGGCTATGAACATTAATAAATAACACACACAAGCTGTTTCCTTAACCTTGAAGAATGAAACAGAAGTTGAACAAACAAACCAGCTGAGATCAACACCCACCTGCTTCCCGGCAGGGAGAGCGCTCGTGCCGCAGAAAGAAACGCACCTCACTCCTCTGCATCCCAAACCTCTGCAGGACATCCAGCATCCGTTCATTATCGGCTATGGGACGCTCTGGAAAGGTACAAAACAGTTAACTGCTACATCCCACCACAGCTTGGGCCCATACCAAACCAAAAATACCTGTCCATCCTTCATCTGAACACCTGTTAGTGCACAGGTGTAGTGAGTGCACATAACACTTGCCCTCACCCAAGGTATTTCTCCTTTTCCCTTAAGAAGCCACTGCATCGCTCCTTGCTTCTGAAACTAAATCAACACCTCTGAATAGCAGCCCTGGAAAAGTTTACCCCTGAAGGGAAAAGCTGAGGCACTGCCACAGCCAGAGGGAAAACAAACAGGGAATTTAGAGCTTTCAGTTCTAGTGCCCTCATTTTGCATGTACAAATCACCTTACCCACTCATCAGAGCACGAAATGTGCTGTTGTACCTTTCACTCCTCTCCTGTAGCACCTCAAACTCATTCCTTGGTCATTCCCACCCCCTCCTCAAGGGCACTGCTGCCAGATTCCTACAGGGACTCATTTACTTCCTAATTCCAATGTGAATGAAGAGAGCTGCAAAGATAGATTCTCAGGGAAGAGGAATTCCTCTCTTAACGCTGGATGGCAGCCCTTGCATTCAGGCTCAGGCAGAAGCACTCAACACCCTGAAGAGGCTCCTTGGCAGTACCCAGCAGGCCTGATCCTCAGTGTGCCAGCACAGCTCCTGTCACTTCAACTGTTCTCCCACAGCTCCTGTCAGACAGAGATCCAGCTCATTGTCTTGGACAGCAAATTTCATGAAGTTCAGATGAGATCCATTTTGAAAGCCTGTTTCTGATAAACCTTGAAAAGCTGAACTACTTTGGATTCACAGCTCAAAATAAAAAAAAAGGATCTGACAGTGAAAAGTGAGCCCAGGAAGAACTTGCCATTTCCTTTCAAATAACTGAGATAAAAAAGTTATATGCACAAGTTCCACTGAATTTCTTTTCCTGTTTTTATCCCCAAGCTCAGGATTCAGTCATATAAGTAATTTTTAAATCTTACTTGCTGCCTTTTGATAATAGAAAAACCCAGTGAGAGTCTGAATCTACCAGTACTCCTCCCTTTCTGTATTACCATTCTTTAAAATTTTACATACATCACAGCTAGGCACTCACAGCCAGAATATAACCAGAATTACTTACTGGCCTCTAGATCTTTACATAGAAGCAGTTTCTTTTATTGTTCTAGACATTTTACCATAATTGTTTCTGCCTATTTCAAATGCGATGGCAACAGTGTGATCAATATATCACAGCAGTGAATTTACATAGTCAGAATATCGTCAGAATATCTTCTAACAGCACTGGGGCTCATGATCATGTTGGAACCATTTGTGCTGGATGCCAGACAAACACAAGATATTGTTCCTGGCCTGAGAAATAAGTCAAGAAGACAAAGAATGAAATTAAATACCACCATTTTTGCACCAGTTTCATTTTTCCTGACATTGCTTTTGTTTGCGGTTTCCTTTCATATTTTTTAAGCAAGGGGAGGGAAAAAATAGAAAAAAGAAATCAGAGTAGTTCATTCATATTCAATGAAGTCTTTCAAAAAGTCACTGTCTTAATATGAAACAATCTTTTCAGCAGGAAAAATTATTGGCATTAAGTATAAATGTTTTCAGTTTCATTAAAAAAGGAGCTCGTAACATGTTTTCAGTATGTGAAAAGCTCTTTTCAACATAGAAGTGTTTTCTTTAAATGAAAATGCTGCAGCTGTGCTCAAGCAATCTAGGAAGGAGAATTTCTGGAGTCACTGTCAAAAGAGATTAGCTCTACAGAATAAGCAAGTAGGTCACTGTTACAGAAAAAGCCGTCTCTTGGCAGTCACTTGTCTAGACAGCGAAAAACGTTCCTCATCTGCTAAACCTTAATTCAAGAAAAAAAGGCAAAAAACAACAACAACAAAAAAATCAACAGCACCACTGGCAGATTTTTGTCTTAAAGGCTATACAGCAGCTTATGAGGCAGATTTCTAGCAGGTCAGCAATACTTCAGCTGAAACTCTATAATCAGGGGAGATGCCCTTTACACAAGGATTCGGTCAATACCACTCACAGGCTTCAAAGGAAGGTCAAAGAGATTTTCAAATACCAAACAAATGTACATTTGGAAAGCTCAAGAAGAATGGACAATCAGTTTTCTTTTATTTTTTTCCTATCTGTCTCATAGTGGAAAAAAATAGGTCTTTATACATGCACTCACTCCTTTTGACTGCTTTCCACAGTAGGCAAGGTAACTGAATTCTGACAATAATAGGAAGGTCAAGAAATTTTGCCCTGATATTCACCAAATTTCAAGCAAAACTAGGAGGACAGAAAGAGTAGTAAACTTGCCCACTTTATGGAGCAAAGTGCCTCAAGCACGCTTGCAAGCAATCTTTCAAAGTAGGCTTAATAAGGTCTAACAATAGAAGCTAAAATTCCTAAGCAGGTGTCAGAAAAAGAAAGAAAAAGCAATGTAAGAAGGATCCCGATAATTGAAGTCTGAGAAGTCATTTTCCAACACAAATCTTTTGTTTCTACCCCCAGAGATCAGCTGTCCCGCATCATGTTTGTTTTACAACAGTCGAGTTTGTTCAGTGTAATATGCAAACAAAACAGAAATCGTGGCTAATCCTGGCAGAACAAGATGGAAAACTTTGCTGACATCTAAAATGAGATTAGCAAAAAGCTAAAAGTATTTCTCTCTCCCACTGCCTCCTCCCCTCACCAAAAAAAATCCAGAATATATATGAAAGCATCTTGCAAATGCTTGTTACTGGATGCTGCACAGATGCTTAAAACATATTTTATCCAAAGCAACATGCATGAATCCAGTACTCAAATCTTTTAATGCTATTGAGATAACTGCATTTTTGTTAACAAGTACAACTGGAAACTATTTGGAACTTCAGCAAGGCCAAGTGCTGAGGCCTGCCCTTAGGTCACAACAACTCCAAACACTGCTACTGGCTGGGGGCAGCATGGCTGGAAAGCTGCCCAGTGGAAAAGGACCTGGGGGTGCTGGTCAACAGCAGCTGAACAGGAGCCAGTGTGTCCAAGCCACTGACATCCCAACCTCTCTCAGCAATGGTGAGGCCGGCAGGACCAGGGCAGTGATTGCCCTCCTGTGCTCAGCACTGCTGAGGCCACACCTCGAGTGCTGTGTCCAGTTCTGGACCCCTCAGTGCAAGAAGGACATGGAGGGGCTGGAGAGAGTCCAGAGAAGGAAAATGGAGCTGGGGAAGGGGCTGGAGCACAAGTCTGATGAGGAGCAGATGAGGAAGCTGGAGGTGTTCAGCCTGGAGAACAGGAGGCTCAGGGGAGACCTTATCAATCTCTACAACTCCCTGAAAGGAGATTGTAGCCAGGTGGGGCTTGGTCTCTTCTCCCAGGTAACAAGTGACATAATGAGAGGAAATAGCCTCAAACTGCACCAGGGGAGGTTAAGGTTGGACACCAGGAAGAACTTCTACACTGAAAGGTTAGTTAAGCATCTGAACAGGCTGCCCAAGGAAGTGGTGGAGTCACCATCCCTAGAAATGTTCAAGAGACAACTGGACATAGGACTTAGTGCCATGGTCTAGTTGGCACACTGGTGTTCAGTCAAAGGCTGGGTTTAATGATCTTGTCAAGGTTTTCACTGTAAAAATGGATGAAGCTTTTTTTTGTCTTATAACAACAGCTGTCCAAACAACATTTAGATATTTGTTCTTGTGTGTCTCATGATGTCTCTACAAAGACTAACCTCAGAAAAAGTTATCTGCTTCTCTTTATGTTTCTGTATCCAGATCATTTTCTTACACCTCCTTGACTAGCAGAGAGGATAATAATGAAATTATATGAATAAAACACCACATACTGTATGGTCCCACTCACACAAGAACATTTGGGCACTAAGTACTGGCAGACTTCACTTGCCTTTTACTATAGGTGCACTCCTTTGATTTCAGGACAATCTCATTACCCTTTCTAGCATACTCTATATCACCATCGCAAAAGCCAAGCAAGAATCCAGGTACAGGAAACACAAAAGGGGTTGTGTTTCTCTAGCACAGCTCCAACTTCAGTACCAACAGGAGAACCTGTCCCTCACCACAACCACTTGTGCTCTTTAACAGGGTGTGGGCACTAGGGCTAGCTATAAATTCAGTAGTTTTACCTAAACCTCTTTCACTGTAGACTTCAGTATTGTGTTGATTTAGACAAAGATAAATAATTAAAATACATTCCTAGAAGATCTCTTTCCACAATGAATTGGTGATTTTATTTTATTATCATTTATGAAGAAAAGCTTCTTTATCTTCTAAGGAGAAGAAAAAAATCTGTTCCATTTTTTAGACTTAGAAATATCAGAAATATTACATCTCTGTCAGAAGCAAGTAAATATCAAGAGATACCTAAGTTACAGCATTAAACAAAAATTCATCTCACCAAAGACCTCTTTTAACAGACATGAGCCCAAGATAACAGCAGAGGAAGACAGAAATATAAGCCCTTATCATCTGATTCTTTTATAATTTTGTTGAAGCATCTCAAAAAGGTTGGCTCAGACAATTATTTTTCATTACTCAAAATCCTGTCAGGGATTCACGTATCTTATATCTCTGGATGGCTCCTGGTATCCAAGGAGTACCATGGAGACGAGATAGTCCACAGCCCTTTCCCATTTAAGCCATGAGACATGAGTAATATGTTAGGGTTTATTTGTTGACATATTCTCCAGTTCTGATGGAGCATAGCAAGCTAGGGAGATTTGAACTCCCAAGATCAGAACACAGAAAAAGAAAAAAAAATTACAACAAGCCACATGCACAAACCCCTTTCCCACAGGCTTGAAAGGACAATCAAAAGTAACTTCTTCTTCCTCCCTGTCACCCACTTTCTTTAGAGCATTTCACACCAGGTAACTCCTACTACTTCTGCTAACACACTCAATGCAGTCGGTATTACTGAAGGTGGAAAAAGGAAGCTTTATTTTGCCACTGCAAGTGAAAATGGCTGTGAGGTTAAATAAATTATTTTGAACTAGTCATAGAACTACCAATATTTAGTACTTCAAAACCCCCATAAAGGCAGCTGGAATCCCACTGTGGGGAGGAAGAGGGAAAAAAACATCTGCATGCTTAAGTTCTCTTTTGCTTTTAACTCAGTTCTGCATGTGTGAGCCTTCTTGCAGGTGCCTTAACATACAGCCAGTCTGATGAAGAAACTGATGAAATGGTAATGCAGAAACTCTCTGGGACAGAATCACATCTGTCAGGTCTCCATGTGCTGCCTTCTCAGGAGCAGAGAACGCCCAGTAATTCACCAGCTGCCAGCCCGACCTACCTGAGCCACACCACACCTCAGCCAGGTGGCACTCGCTCTCCCCAGGCTCCTTGCACAGCTCCACCACATCCCTGCAGGTTGTCTCGGGGGTGACTGGCACCTCAGTGAAGTGCTGCTCGTTGTTACTGAGGTACACGGTCAGAAACATCTGCAAAAGACAAAGGCAACAGCACACGGTTACTTTCCAACACAAAGGCAGGCTGCACCTTAGAGCCACAACCTGCTCATTAAATGCATTCTTTCCCACACAGATAACATCTTATCAACTACAGTGGGTACAATTTTCTAAACCACCCCAATTTTCTTTAAGGTATAAGCAAGAGAGACACTGCAGAAGTAATCCCCTGCTCAACTAAATTACATTGCTGGAGGATTACTCAGTTTTACATCTGGACCTGGTGCTCCTTCCTTCTCTCCTCAGGTGATGTGTCAGAACTCCTCCCACCCTACTATGTGCATATGTATCCTGCAATCATTTGACACAGCAGGAGAAACAGTCAACTACAGTTCAGCAGAGAGAAAAACAATGGTAATTACAACTGGTATAAAAAAAGACCAGAGCTTACTACATAGGCAGTGAAGTAGAAATACAATTTGCATTTCTGTAACATATTTCATGAAAAGGTTCCTAGAAACACAAGTCAACTTGCTGTGCTCTTAAGTCTCAACCTGAATGCAAGGTAGCTCCCACACCTCACTTCCCATGAAACCAAGGATATTTTACTTGGCTTCCTCTTCACAGCAAGGATCAAGGAGAAGGATCCTTGATCTTTGGTTTTTCTGTCTATACACACCACACAGATGTTGTTCTTGCTCATGTCTTTCCTGCCACAACTACTAAACGAGCACTCTAAAAAATTAGTTGCCACATTTGATAGAAAACATTGATGATTACTGCCTCTGAGCACCATCCCACTACATGCTATTAATATTAAACTGCTATCAAAGTTTAGCTGCTAGCTAGAAATTCATGTCAATTCTCTTGAGACCAATTCTCAACTGGCTCTTAATGACAGTGCTTCCAGCAACACAAAAATCAGTCAAATATCTCCAGAAAGCAATTACTCCACTAAGCATTTCAAGCAACAGCAACCTATACAATTTAGGATTTTTCATACAGATGGAGAAGGTGCTTTCTCAAGAAAAGACAAATCCTTACCTGCCCTCATTTCTAAAGGATGGAAGGAGTACACATCCTTAGGAGCGACAGTTCAAAATATCAAAAAGGAGGAAAAGGAGGCCAAATCAAACAAAGGGAGAGAGCTATAAATAACCTTCTAAATAGATGTAAATAATAATAAAAAAGTAACAAAACCATTACCACATGCACTTAATTTTTGTGATTTTGTGTAAATACTATGGAATTAGTTTTTTATCCCTTTGCAAAGTGAAATTTAGCCCTATTTGTTTCACAGCTTTATGAACCCTCTGTTGGGGATTCTCAAGGAATATAACAGTGCACATGCATATTCCTGATGTCTCTAAAGCCTTTCCAGGGCTCTTTTGAGTGCCAAGATCCCCTTCAATCCTACGTGAGAGGCTGCCGTAGCTCTTTTAAAAGCTTTGACAAAAACACTCCAGACTCTGCACATCTTGTTACACAGAGTACAAGTATGTGGCCAGTTGTGGCAGTATAAACACTTGCAAACTGTTTTTCAGGCCCTGGCACTGCACCAAGTGGACAGAATTTCTTATCACTGGTTTTGCCCAGCTCCCCAAGACAAGGGTTTCTGACAAATTCCTGAACACTTTCTACAAATATTCACAGAGAGCAAAAAGCCTGCTGAAAGCAAGCTCAAAACTGCCTGATGGCTACACTCCACCACCCATTTCCTTGTCACTTTATGGGAGGAGAAAAAAACCAAAAAATAACAAGAAAACCAAACAAAAAAAGCCAAATGTGGAGCTTGTAAGGTGGGAAACTAGGAGAGAGAATGTGGAGGTAGGGAAAATCAGTTTAGCACACACTTACATTGCGAAGATGGGCACAATTGGTTCTGCTGGAGGTAGTGACCTAAATTAAGAGACAAAGCTTTCCAAGCAGGAGCTCTGACACTTGGCTTTAATCTTCTGTCACAGAACACGTTACCTGCCTCTCAGATGCAGTGTCTCTGACTCCCCTAGAGGAGCCTGACAGTGAAGGATGTCAGGTGCAGCCAGGTAAGAATATCTCTTAATCACAATTACTGGGGCAGAAAAGTATAAAATAAAAAAGAAGTTCCCAAATAGACTTACAGCAGGGTTATGCAGTTGTGTAGAACATATCAACCCTTCAAATGTAATGCTGTACAACCTTGTATTCAGAACACCACTAAATGGCACAGGCTGTGTGTCTGCAATAACATTTGTTAATTTGAAAGATGAGCTCACAGATGGGAATTAAGAGAAAATTATTAAAACCATGGCACTATACACAAAGCAGACCTAATTTGACCCTAGCACGGCTGTTCACTCTTCAGTGTGCCTGTCTATATCCAGTTGTTAATCCTTAGGATTTAGCAATACAGACAACTACACAGGAAGGATCACGAGTTGCCATTTCTATCCACAATGCTCAGGATAATTACTAATACATTAAGCCAAGAGCACTCAAACCTGCTGTGTGGGGGCCATTTCTGGGACTTGGGAGTGCCTGCACTACCTCAAGCCCACATATTCTAGGAACTAAGGAAAGGAAAAGAAACTGAACTGCAAATTCCCTAAAAACAACCCTCAAAGTCCTTAGAGCCTAAAGCAACTAAAATGTTTTTAC
This sequence comes from Pycnonotus jocosus, assembly GCA_013400435.1. Taxonomy (NCBI): domain Eukaryota; kingdom Metazoa; phylum Chordata; class Aves; order Passeriformes; family Pycnonotidae; genus Pycnonotus; species Pycnonotus jocosus. The sequence goes on from VWYP01033566.1 coordinate 8,478, forward strand.
ACTGATGTTATCTCATCCTGCTTCCCTCCAGCTCCAGGGGCAATGCTGAGATGATCAAGTTCTTTAAGCAGTTGTGCTCCTCTCACACTGAAGGGCATCCCATTTGTCACCACTGCCCGCTCACCTGCAAGGCCTCCTGGGGTACCCTGCTGCCCACCTGGACACACCGGAGCCTAGGGCAAGCTGAGCAGAGAGAATCCATCACAGAGGAGTGGGAAAGGTGAAGAAACCAATGTGAACCAAACGCCTCTACTGTGGCTTCTTGGTGCTGCTCATCACCCCTAGTGGCTGCTGTGGCTCCCACCACCTCACACTGGGAATCCAAGGACTCCCTCATGCTTCCCCAGGAATGGGTCAATTGTGACAGTCATTAACCACCCCACCAGTTAGTTTATATCACTGTTTTATTGCTGTGTGGCAACAAGAAACAAAGGAAATGAGTACTCTCACGACATTTTGTTCAGAAGCTGGAACCCTCACATCCTCCTAGAGCACAAAACAGTTTCTTGCTCCTCCCTGAAACTAAAGATGTTAAGACAGTTGTACATAAACATCCAGCAATTTCAAAGGGGAAAAAAACCCCAACCTGACATGCAAAAAATTCAGTTTCAAACTAGGCATAAATGAAGACTTGATTTAAAAAAAAACAAAAGGAAGACAAATTTCAGTCAGACCTTGTACTTTTTTAAAGATAGCATGAAAGCAATTACTGAAACATCTGGCAATGGATGAGGGTTTTTTCCTCCAAACTTTCAAAGACTGAGTTTTATGAATGCCTACCACATAAAGCATTTTTTTAAACAGGACTCAGATCCCTAAAGTAAGGTCTAAACTAAAGAATTTCCCTCCCTTTTCCCAGCCCAGAGACATGCTCTCTATAGGTACTGAAAAGCTTTAAAATATAAAAGCAGTGCAGTACTTTGGCATACTTGGGAGAAAACAGGGGCGTTGTGTATCTACTGAAGCAGTTCCTTTTAAAATCACATCACAGATTCCAGCTGACTCTGCTCCAGCTTAGAAAATAGAAGTTTGCAGTTATGGAGCCACCAAATGAGGCAGTTCGATCGGCTGCACCAAGGACATCAGAGAGAAGACCAAGGTCACATGAGCTAAAGCAAGGGAGAGTTTTTGCAAGGGATGACTGCAGTGTTTGACTTACAAACAACTGGATAGAAAAGCAGTGTACTGAACAAAGATCTCGTGCCTCAAAAAGCCTCCCACTTAAGTCACAAATATAACAAAAATTCACATTGGTGTGAAGTACAGCTTTGAGTACCCTCACCATGAAATACATTATTTTGCTTCAAGTCATTATCTATGAATGAACTCCAACTACAGCCACTGAGTCAGGATTGTAACACACCCAGGAACAGGAAAGGAGCACCGTAAGGAAAGCAACCAAACAGAAGGATGGAAGAGAGCATCAATTAAAGCAAATCATGGGCCATTTTATAATCCTCCATCTCTTCTGCACATCATCCCAAACAGCCTCACATTTGCCTGCAAATCTGACCCATTCATTGCTGAGCTCATCAGTGGAACCATTTCATACGATTGCACCAATATTAACTACAAAAGGTCTCAACATCTGCAAATACATTTTCAACTGAAAGTAAAATATTTAAGAATGGCTAGCTCTGTAAAAGTGCTAAGCTATGACCACACTATTCAGGCTCCTGCTTTGTTGCCACACAAAACAAATTAAAAACAAAATAAATAAATTTTTTTAAAAACCTTCAAACCCAGAAGAAATCATTTCCAAAAACTAACCTGAGCAAACATCTTATAATTCACATCCAACAAGATACCATTTCACATCAAAGGCCTTGTATCACTCTTCTTAGATCAGAAGGCCTCAATTATTGATTAAAGGGGGGGAAATAGAAATGCAATTTACTTTCAGCTTTGATGGTGTTTCTGCAAGGATCAGACTTCGCTTATTCCTTAGTTATTATAAAGCTGATGTCACACATCCTCAGTATTAAAAGGGTGCTCAATTGGACACTTTCTAACTAATACCATTCAAGTATTCAGGATTCAAATATTCAGAAGAACACTATCTGGGGCATGATGTAAATTAAAATACACTTCATTAACTCCTGAAACTACCTGAGTTAAAAGGGACATTTCTCCCCTCCCCATATTTCTAGGGAAAGATCTAATTCCAATTATAAAATGTCAGCAATGGACAACAATCAGCAAAACTCAGTCCCTCACAAAACATAATGGAGAAGAGAATATATCAAAAAAATAACAACCTAACCCTGGTTTTCACTATTGTCTGAATTCCTAACCTTATGGAGGCTTCCTGCACAGCATGCACTATACAATACAAACCGTGGCATCTATTCACACAGTATTCCTCAGCTTCAAAGCACTTTATGACCAGGAAGTCATGACACAAGCAAGCAGTTTCCTACTTTACAGGCAGGGAAACTGAGGCATACAAGGCAGCAGTAACAGAACCAATCCCATTATTTGATAGCCAAACAAGCATTCTGCCTCTGGAAAATTTGATTCATCTTGTTAGCTTGCATCAGAGCTAATAACATAATTCTGTGCCACATTCTGTATTAGCTGCATTTCAGACTGAAACCTAATCCCTTCAAGCACTCATTACCTGTGTTGAAGGTTTTTATATTTCCACAACACAGCTAAATAATGGTTTTAGCTTGCATAACAAATTTTTTCAGCTCTCATTTTTAAGGAGGCATTAGAAGTCGCTCTTTAGGTCTTTTCAAACCTAAACAGTTTCTACGTATTTACATCCTGAACTAAAATGTAACTCTAGAAGCTAGTTTTAGTTAACCAAAAAATGAGCAACGTAGAAATTTTAGAATTAATAGATTACTATCACATTTCAAGTACAGGTGACAGAAATAAGAAACAACTGCTTTCACCCACAGTTTAAACTACTACTAAGTCTTCCCTGATAAATACAAAACCCCTTCATACAAGGAGTTTTAAATTAAAAAGTCTTGCTCTTACCTAGTGGGAGCAATGATGCTGCACCTTCCCAGATGGCTACAAAGAAATCAGCGGCTAAAACAGATATTTTTGCTGACTTGATGCAACTTTCTAAACAACAGAAGACAGCCTGCCCAACAGCACATTTTCCTGTTCTGATCAGCAGCAGTCAGAACTGGTGCACAGTTACAGCTCTCCATTCAGTGCAAAGTATACCACAACAATAGAATAATTCAGTGATTCTCCCACATGAAGTTCCTCAGGACCTGAAAACCGTCCTTCCTTCGGGAGACAACATCCTCACTTATTGTGCCTAAAGATTAAGGTAAGCAAAAGATTAAGGTAAGCAAAGATAATAATAGACTTACTAGAAGACAGGCACATAGGATGACTGCTATCCCTGATCCTTTTCATATTCAGCTGGTCAGTAAGGGTTCAACAGAAATGCAGAGGAAAGTTTAGTGTTTGCCTCCAGCCACACCCAAACGCGTGGAGTTCAGCTCTTGCCATCTCACCCTCCGCACACACTACTCCGTTTATTTTGCACTGGCTTTGGGCCATAAATACAAGAAAGGAAGTTATGATGCAAGGTAGGTGGGGTACGGTAGGAAGCACCATGAGATTGTTCATATTATTCCCAGTCTATATAAAGCACAGCCCTTTTCCCTTTTCATTGTATCACAGACGAAAACAAGACAGAACCTTTACTCTCAATGGCACAGTAGCTTCTACTTATACACACTATTTAAACAAGGATTTTGTTATGCATTTGTATTTTATCTTTAGCAAAAATGTCAATTCTTTCCAGGACTTAAAATACAACGTACATTTACGTGCAGTTTGAGGAGGGCATGTGGAAAATGAGATGGAAGCAGCAGAGGAAGCTTTCCCCTTCCTTGTTTTTTTCTCCTCCCTCTTATCCTTACTGTAGAGAGAACAGAATGAAAGCCATCTGCTTATGGTATATGCTAGTTCAACTGGGCAAAGGCTATAGCACAAATACCATATTACATCTCACTGTCAGGCATCTGAATCATCATGATGGGAATCTGAAGAGCTGCAAGGGAAACAGCCCGAGTTCTGGCCAAGTATTGTTACTGTCTGAAATTAATGGCTGGAGGTTTGCTCTCATTCTACTTCGTGGACTGCAACCTCAACAACAGAACTCAGCACTGCAGTTCAGACTTACTAATGAGGAATATGCAGTAATAATCTTCCTGCCAAATCTTGTGGAAAATCATTATCTTAGATTAGCAATTTTGATTTTGTGAAGTCTATCAGGACTGGTAAACAAAGGATTCCTGACCTACATCCCCCCTTCTTTCAGCAGAGCATTATGCACGCAGTCTTTAAGAGAGCTTTCCAAACAAAGGCTTTCACTTTGAACCCAAGTTACGTTTTCCAACTTGACATTTTTCTTCAGGCATTTTCATACACAAGAAAGAAAAAGTCCTCCCACAAGCCAGACACCAGAAAGGTCTATGCAAATAAAGCTCACTGTTTTAAATGAACACTCAGCACAGGAGCAACGTAACTCCCCATTCCTTGGCTGAGCTACCACGTACCACACAAGGCAAGGAAATCTCAAACAAAGGTGGCTTTTAAAGCCACCCATACTTTTGCACTGCAAGAATCTATTGCAACATCAGCACTTGCTAGGGAAAAAAAAAAAAAAAAAAAAAAGAAAGAAACAAAACCCCTAAAAGTTTGTAGTAGGTTGACCCTGGCTGGATGCCAGGCACTCACGAAAGCCTCTCTATCACTCCCCTCTGCAACTGAATGAGAAAGACAAAATATAATGAAGTATTCATACACTGAGATAAGAAGCTGGAGATCACTCCCCAAATAATATCACAGGCAAAACAGATTCAAATTAGAGACATTAACTGAATTTATGACTAAAAAACTCAGACCAGGATAGTAAGAAGTACAATAAGACCTTTCCCCCACCCTTCCCTGCAGTGTAGGGAGATGAGAATAGGGACTGTGGTCAGATCATTCCTTGCTGCTGCTCAGGGAGGAGTCCTTCCTCTCCCCCAGTGAGGATAAAGATCTCCATGAACTTCTCCAGTCCACCCCAGGGGTAACAGTTCTCCACCAACTGCTCTAGGTAGGTCACTGTTCCACAGGCTGCAGTGCTCCAGAGGCACAGCTTGCTCCAATGAGGGTCTTCTCCATGGGCTGCAGGCAGATCTCTGCATCCCCATGGACCGCCAAGAGCTGCAGGGGCACAGCTGCCTCACCATGGTCTTCACCACAGGATGCCAGGAAATCTCACTTCCAGGGCCTGAAGTACCTCCTCCCCCTCCTTCTTGGTGTTTGCAGAGTTGTTCCTCTCACACATTCTCATTCTGCTCTTCTTCAGCATTAATTATATAGGCACAATATATTTTTTCCCTCTTCCTAAATATGTTATCTCAGAGGCGCTGCCACCATTTCTGACTGGTCCAGCCTTGGCCAGCAGCAAGTCCATCTTGGAGCTGACTGGAATTGGCTCTGCTGGACATGGAGGAAGCTTCTGGCAGTTTCTCACAGAACCCACCTGTGTAGCCCCTCTCCACCAAAATCCAATACAAGGATAAAACCCAAACAAATTGGCCTGTAAGATATATAAAATACATTGGTTTCAGTAACACATGTAGGAAACCACAGCCTTTTACTGAGCACCCACATTTGCCAACACTAGTCATCTATAGTTCATTCTGCTCAGACCTGAATCCACTTGGATTTGCACCAATGTAGTTAAACAACTGCAGAAATTCAGAGTAAACAAACTCTGAATATATTCTTCATATTATACCACACAGCAGCATGTTCACAGATCCCTTACCACGGCCATCTGTGCAGCTCCTCTCCTTCAACACATTCCCTTCCACTCCAAAATACTTGTTCCCTTTCTCCCCAAATCCTTCCTTGTGGCTCCTTGCAGACACTGCTCTTGCACTGTTAGACACTTAACCATAAACTCCTGCAAGCTGACTGTCAGAAAAGCAAGCCCACACATGGTGTTTGGGCTGCACTGCTTGTGCAGTGCTTGCACAGCTTGCACTGCTGGTGTCCTACTTGCAGCTTGCTCCTCCTCCTCCTGGAGCCAGCAAAGGAGAATTGGATCTTTGGAGGTTTGCCCCTTCAGGTAGATTCTGCCTCATCTTCTGCATCAGCAGAATTCTGTTCTGCAGAATGCAGAACACTTCATACACAAGAATGAAATTAACATTATTTTCAGACCGATAAAAAATACCATGTAATTCTTACAACAGATACCTACTACAGAAAAGGGGACCAGTCCAACTCATGCAGCATAATCAGAGGGGGTTCCAGTTGCTCCTCCTCTCATTCTTCAGTATCAAACCACAGGCTGCTCCTAACAATCCTAAAGCCAAGGCAACATCCAAGCAAAATGAATGGGGTTATGAACTCAAGCTTAAGCCTGAATCATCTCAATTTTCTGTACTTGCGTCAAACCCAGAGGAAGTCTCTGTACAAAAGAAAAAAAAAAAAGTAGTAGTAACTACATAAAGGGAAAAAAAAGAAAGTATGCTGTGCTAAAGCTTTGCATCCTCCCAATGGGAATAAGTGTTATGGTTCTCTCGGCCTCCTGCATGACCAGAGGCCAAAAAAGGGCCGCACTAAGTGCTCCCTGACGGGACTTGGGAGAATTACCCATCTCAAAACAGTCTTTTAAAATTCAGGTACTTTCTCACAATGAAAAGAAAGCCCAGTGTTTTTCCTGGTAATAAAAAAGAGATTTTGTACAAGACAAGACTCTTCCTGGAGAAAAACAAAAATATATGTGCATCAGGGATGAAAGCGTATTTAACACCACCTACACCTAAACAACACAGGCTATCACAGGATCTGGCACCTGTCCCACCCACACCACACCTCCCACTGCCGGAGACACCAACACTTTCTGGGTTCAAAAACACTCCTTTTCTGCCTTTCCAGCCAACGCATAATAACCCCAATAATAAAAAGACGATCGACATTCACACCAGGAAGCAACTCCACCTCAGCCCACCAGAATACACAATGCAAAGTCACATTTATCACACAGCAAGTGCCTACCCATACATCAAGCACATTCATTACTTAAATTCTATTTACTGATACCAGGAGGCTGTGCTGGTGGGAGCACCCATGGGGGAGGGCAGGGCATGGAAGCAGAAGAATTTCTTTTTTTGTGAGTCAATCGATCTAAAACAGTATAAAAAAAAAAAGTGCAGAAGATTTGTGATGTAATAGCAACACAAAACAAATCATGTAGCAAGTCAGGAAAAAAAAGAAGCACAGAACACTCATTTACTCCAAACCCAGCAACTTCACAGAGCTCTGTGCCAAACACTTCTGAAAATATATTGTATTAGTCACTCCTCCAGGAAAACAGCTGTCAAAACCTGTGTCCTACCTCCACAAAACAGATCTATGTCCAAACCAAAACACTCATGACACATATAGGTAGGTCAGAGGACACATCATTTCTGGCATCTGAAACAATGACACGTTTAACCACATAGATTAATTCCAGTGCGGGAAAAGTCACAGGACACGCTGGGCTGTTCTGTGATGCAGGCTAACCAGGGTTTCTGGTACCCTAAAATGCATTACTACAACAGCAAATGCAGAAGCATTTTAGCACACCATAGGCAGGGTTGACATCTCCTTTATGCTACAATTCCAGAACGTGCTATTCAGGCATCTACCCTCAGGACAAGCAAAAAACAAAACAAACCAACCTGAACCAGGAATTTCAGATTACACAGCGCAATAACGCGCCTGTTTAAGGCTTTCAAAGTCCCCTCAGCCTTCCTACATATTTGCTGTTACAATGTAGAGGCTTCCTTGTTACATCTTCTAAATATCACCGGCGTAAATTATATGTTTTTGTTAGTCCAACTTAATCCTTGCAATTCCCCTGTATTATCAACTCTCAAGGGAGGGTAGGAAGAGGATAAGGTATCATCTGACTGCTCCAGCTCAGCCAACCTAAATGGTGAGCCGAGGGACACCATGATCTTCCCAAATCCATCCACTATTTCTGATTGCACAGCCACATGACAAATCACTTCCACCATGGAAGCCTTTTAGTTCATTTTTGCCTTAATGCAGGCAGCATTTCCTACAAACTATCACTCAAGTCCTTACTAAGTTCAAGGAGAAGCTGCAAAGACACATGGCTTTGGGTGTGGATGGAAACCAAAGGAACAAGACATCCATTTGAGCAGCATCCTACTATTAAATTAATTAGCTGTAATGCCATACCACACCTTTGCAGAAGGGCAGCTTTCCCCAATTCACCACCAGCTCTGGGTGGGTACACTCTCCTGCTGCATGGGAATGACCTTCACTTGTCACATCCAGGTGATTGCCAGGCCACACAGCATTGCACACAACCAACGCAGCCACCAGCCTTCCCAAAGACTGCCAGCATGAAACACCTGTGCTTGGTGATCACACTCATTTGACAACAGCTGATATTATTATTATTCAGAGCCACAAAGGAGGGGGTTTGTCCTACTACTTCTGGGCTGCAAACACACAGGAAGTCGTGAGTAACTAAAGCAGCACCCATTCAGTTGGCACAGAGGACACAGTGAGCATTTGCAACAAACAGATGGATTTCTGTTGTTATTTTGCAGGTTAAAAGGGATCAGTGGGGGTAGTCCAACAAGGGAAATGATGGATAGCCAGACAGTCTTAGACAACCACTTTACAGGAACAGGATATGTAAAGCTACAGCAGAACTGGGAAGGAGAAATCTTGTCCCTTCAGTCAGCCCATGAGCCCAATCAACCTGCTTGATCCAACCTTTGCTCCTGTGATGTGGAGCTCTACACACTTTAACTTGTATCCCAAACACTCAGGCACTCTACCAGACGCTGCAGAAGGGTGGCAGATTGTAGAGCTGATCACTGTCTGACAGGTTTTATTTAAGTGCTGCTCACTCCCCTCAGCTCTTTCCAGCAATAGCAGGCTCTGTGCAGACACACTAGCTGAGAAGGGAAGGGAGAACAGTTCAGCAGGGGAAGGCAGCAGAGCTTGCTGGGTGGCTTTTGGCTTTACAAGTAGTCACCAAAGTCATGACAGTGAACAAGACAGTGTTGTACAGAATGGTGGTTGCTTAGGTGATGTCACACCTATTTTAAATGAATTAAACAGAGCAGAGTTTAAACAAATAACATTCATATTATGCCAGGCTCCTCTTGCTTCAAGAGCTTCAGAAGCTGTCCCTTTCAGCCTGGTACTGCTTGGCTGCTCATTCAGCTTCCCTGGAGGTAGAAAACTTCTTCGCTTAGCCAACACTGCTAAACACTATTTGCAAGAGAAGTACCCTGAACAACAATGGTTTTTGTGCAACACTGTAAATCACTCTGCAGAAGGGCCTCATGGGCAAGACCTATGGACAATAGCAGAGGCAAGAAGCACAGAGTGCTGTTTCCATGGCTTCCCTGCACAAACCTTTCCTTGTAGCAGAAGGTGCTCTCAAAAGGCTGGAAGATGCACCGTGATTGTCGCTGACAGAGAGGCTACAGGACAGCAACACTCCTCAGGAACATGGCCTGGACACAACCCACGGCAGAGTCCCTTTGCCACCCCGGTATTTCACAGCAGGGCTTCCTGGCAGGCCTGGCTCACTGCGCCTAGTCCCTTGCATTCTGCCTCTCCCAACTCAGTGACACCTCCCTCCCTCTGTTACAACCAGAAATCAGTCATTCCCCGCTATGTCAGCTTCTCCTGAACATGTGATTATGTTGACAGACACACAGTTGTACTACAGCTGAGGCCAGAGAACCTCTAACAAATTCTGAAAATACCATACTTTAGAGGGTCTTCCCCGGCTTAGGAAATCCAAAGATGGCAAGAAAGGGTTTCACTTGTCTGGAGAAGTCAGGCAGCAGTTAACAAATCACTGCTCTGCATGATTCAGATACTCATCTAGGTAAGATTCTGCATTCAGGACAGCAAATACTTATGTACAATGGAGAGTAGAGTGAAAAAAAGTGTTTGCATACTTAAAAAGGGAGAGAGTGCACTAGACAATCCACCACCCTCAGGCAGCAGGGAAATTAGCAAGTTATAACTGTGCACAGGTACGACAGAAACAGCTGAGTAAGACACACAGCTACAGGGAGTAAAAGCCCTCCCCTAAATTCATATTATTTGCTAGCCCAGTCAAGTTGCACAATTTCAGCTTCATCCAGCGAAACTAAGGAATAGGAGGGTGAGATCCCTGTGTCTTGCTGAAGAGGCTTGTGGCTACTGAAACTCAGGAAGGGGACAGTCACCTAGAAGGTGAGGCTTGACAGTCAAGCCTCCACACCCTGAGAATGCAAGTAGGATAAACTACAGCAGTGCTTATGCAGCCTTCTAGTTCCTTGCTCACACACTCACAGGCTGCTGCTACACTGGAGTTACTGCGGTTTGGTGCAGAAAAGAGCATAAATATATTAAAAAAAAATCCACTGAAGATTTTTTAAAAAAGGATTTTACTCTTTTACACGACAGAAGGAAAATTAAGGTAAGAAAAATACACAATTGCAGAGAGTCTCCCTTGGCTTTCAATTCAAAGAAACAATGGGATTTAATACCCTAATGAAATACAGAAAAACCAGTAATCTAACCTTAGATCTAAATTACTCCTTAAGCAGTTAAGTTTCACAAAACAGAAGCATCAAATGACAAGGAAAATCTCCTAACTTATTGAACAAAAAACCAAAACACCACATGCTGCTTCTTATACAAGAGACATCTTAAACAGTGAAATAACAATATTTGTTTTATATACTTGTAAAGGATTTGTGAAGAAGTATCTCTTTCAGGGCCCATTCTCAAGCATGGAACACAATGAATTACCACCAGAGTTCTCTCTCCATTTGTGATTAACCCTACAAATCATTTAAATACTGATGTTGGATGTGACAGACCTATATTCCAGCTACCCCACAATGTACCAATTGGTTTGACGCTACAGGTCCCATATCCTAAGCTGAACTCACTGCATGACCTCTAACAAATGGCTTGACCTCCCTGCAGCTTCTGCTCACTTTATTCAAAGTTATGACCAATAACAGGTTGCATTTTACAGCTCAAATGTCTGATACAGAATAACTCAAAACAATAATGTCAGAACCTTTAAAGTCATCTCCCTGTCAATTGTGAGACCATGTCCATGTTTTCATGGGAGTTTGGGTACTATAACCGAGATACACTGCAGATAAAGGCTTTTAAGAATCAGTTTTATTATAAAGAGAACTACTCAGAACGAGTGATAACTGCAGTACAAGCTTGATTCTAAAATGTCTATGCTTTACTTTGCAGAAGGATTAAATAAATACATGAAGAGGATTAAAAAACCCCCCGAACCCTAGACAAATGCACAAAGTTTTCCCCTAATATTCCTTTTAAAAATAACCACCAGTAAAAGGTAGGGCTCTGCACACAGCCATCCACCAAAAGTTCATATCCTATTAAGACCTGGAAGCATCACAGCACCACAGAAGAAACTGGTACAGAAATTATGTTACCAGGTCAGGAAAAAAAAATAAAAATAAATTGGCATTAATGCCATATAATCAAAACCCAAAAGGTTCATCCTTAGACACGAGTGAGTTCAACATCCACATAATACCATCCCTATGGTGAAACACCCAACGAGGACACACGCATGACTAACTCTAAACAGCAGCAGCAAGATCCTGAATGTTAATGATTAACTAAACGCAAACAGCAAAAGCCGAAGACAACTTTGCGCCCTTTAACACGTCACAGTCGCTGTTCTGTCCCCAGCTCACCGTTCCCTCTCCATGAACATTTATCCCGAACTATAACAAGTTATCTAACATTGTTTTAAACAACATTTCAGATTTTTTATGTTCCACAGAAAAGTCTGAAACCTGTAAACCAGTTAAGCAGTAGTGACTAAGATAATTAAGTACACTTCACATGATGTCCAGGATTTCTGGTGACCTTTACTCACAGGATCATCCAACTGTTTGGGAACTGAAGATCAAAAAGACTTTGCCTGACTCACAAGTGACTAAGCTGACAGAAACCAGGCCTCAAGATAACAAAACTGAGAGCCAAGAGAAGTTTTAGCTGCTCGTTACCTCCTGAATAGGAGCATTCTCCAGTTTCCAGAGCACTGAGTAAGTTTTTACATTTCACAAGATGGTGAAAGCCCAGACATTAAAAGGATGTTAGTGTTCCTTTGTTGCCAGCGGATACAAGCACAAGGAAGCAAGAAGCCCTTCTTCAGCTGTGCCACCAAGTCACAGGAGGTAGCTTGAGCCATTCTTCTCAGGAATACCCGATTCCTTCTCCAGGGTGCCTGTACCCAGCAAGACACGACTCTGCACGTAACTAAACAAGCTCCATGACACACACAGTGGGAGAGAGAGTCCCCAAGGCAGGCTGCTCACAAGGACAGAGACCAGACAAATGGAGCACTTTCAAGACTTTTTCTCCATCAATATTTGGAAAGGAATGCTAGGCACACTGCCATCCCGCTAGTTTATTCTGTGGAAATAACCTTTGTACCTGCCTTTTTTAAAGTCCAACTGACTTGCATGTAAATTAATCCTTAAAAGCAGATGTGCTCACCAAAACAGCAGAGATCCCATCTGGCAACACTAGGGAGGACAAGACAAAACAAAATTCTGCGGATTATCCATCCATCCCAAAACTCATGACTGCATATTAGCCCTCGAAACTGTAAATGCAAGAGCCCCACAAGACACAGAGCTCCTGAACTGTTCAATAGATCAGAAGAGGCATAATTAACTAGTCCCATGGTCTCCACAGCTTGATCTGGTATGAATTTGTAATATTGCCCTTCCCCCACGTCTGATAAAAGCCACACAAAGAAACAAAGATATTTACTCACTGCTGTGTAATATAACACAAATTGCAGATAGATTGCTATGGTATTAAAAAAAACACAGGAGAGAGTAAATACCTTTTAAACTACTCCCAGAACAATTATTCACTGTATGGAAAAAAAAAAGTTTAAAAAAATCTTGTTGTAACAGCATGAAGCAAAGGGAGGGGAAAAAAGAAAGAGTACTCTGCAAACCTCAAGACAGTATTTTCTGTTGTGCAAAATGACAGGTCAGAGTCTGTAAGAGAAGTACAAGTGGTTTGAGAAGTTTAGAGCTAAGATAGAACAGCAAAACAATCACCTAAGCTTTATTTAGCATTCTAGACAGAACACTTAAACACTGAGTACCACATTAAAGTGTTTTAATATAGTATTAAAACTTTTAAATTATTAACATTAAGTGGATATTCAGTTAAAAGAACACTTAATGAACTAAATCCTCCAATCACATGAAGATATGCAGCATATTCTTTGAAGAGCTCACAGTCTGAAACCCCATTCGTGCACTGAAAGGGGCCAAGGAAAACAGTGTTAATGACTGATAAACTTGATCAGAGATAAATAATTAAAAAACCACAGGAAACAGCACTGCGATCCTACAGTTCTTATTTCTCCCATCAACTCTGCTGGGAGTCAGTTTGTTTATAAACTTACAGCTGCTCATCTCACAAAGCACAAGAGATTCCTCTCTGCTAAAAGGTCTTTAGTTAAACTACAAGAAAAGGGTTTCTTACAAAAATTCCCAAAGACTAGCTAGTACCAGACTACCTCAGTAAATCAGAATCCATATGGCAGCTTCAATTAAGTGCAAAATAGCTTTAATTGTAGGGGTTTCTTTAAAGAGAAAATGTACACATATCCACAAACTAGTGAGCATTCTGCAATGAAAATATGTACTTGAAGTGCTTACTGGATGTGGCAGCTCGAAGAAGATCACTTGGGACAAGATGTTAAGACTTCAGAAGAAATCACTACTCCTTGTGGTATCAAAGTTGCAGTGTTACACTTGAAAGCCTCACTTGATTAGACAAGAATACCTGGTTATCAGGAACTTCAGTGTCAGTCATTTCTGATGATAGAAGGCAAAACTTACTAAGGAATTAAAGAGCTCTTCAACTTGCCAAATTAGTCCCTAACAATATAGTTGTGGGTCTGGATCCATCCTGATTTCAGGAGGCCCCCAATAACTACTGCACATAATTCAAATTGAAAAATTAATCCTTATCTAGATCAAGTTCTCTGGATATTAAAGGGTAGCTCAATCTACCACATCCCACATACTGACAGAAAGAAAAAAAAACCACCAAACATTTATTCAGCATGCATAATGACCCAAATTATTTCTCAATGCATGCTCCTTTTAGGGTAATAATGTAAAATAAAAGGAGAGATACCAACTATGCTGTGGAAAAATATGCTATTTTAGAAAGTGTTTCCAGCTCCTTTTCACTATTTAACAGTACCAGTCACACTCCCACAAGCCTTCACAGATGAAAGGTGAGACAACCTCACACAGCTTGCCAGCATTAACCCTGTTATTACCTTCATCAGTACAGCTACACACAAATTACTTCTTAGTACACCCTCGTGCAGACTTTCAATCACATTGCCCTGACATATGGTCACAGCAGCAGTTTAGCTCCTATCTGTCATTACCACAAGGAAAACATTCCCATTTCAGGGTAGTCTCCCAAGAGCACGAGTAGTTATGCTGCTACAGCAATTTCCCAGCTTTTCCCTGGCAGCTGCTAAGAGGTGAATTCCTGGCTGGGCTCACATTGCCTGTATTTCCCACTTGGGGAACAAACTGTGTTGTTTAATCCTTTGCCCATGCTCTCTTCTGGAGCACAGGAGACAGACCGAGGGCTGCATACACAGATGATTTTGTCTCCTTTTCCCCACTCTATATCTTAAACTTTAAGAAACAAGACATTTTGTAGATGGTTTAGGGCCAGCCTACTACTTCTCACTCAAACAATGCAGAAAATAATACTGAAGTCTATGAACACTCCATTACTGAATAAATAAAAGAGCTCTCATGTCTTGCTCCTTCCCTGCCCATCTCAAACTTTTAATTTTTTTTTTATGAAAAGAGAAATGAGGGGTTTTTTTTATTTTTAACTAAAAGACAACTAGGAAATCTGGAAAAAAGCCTTTTAAGCTGAATTAGAAGTTTTAATACTTAAAATACTTACATTTTTAATTCGTTAAGCCACTTTCAACCCTCACAAACCTTTCATTATTTGCAGCAAAGGCAACGTGAGAAGGCTGTATTTATCCCTTTATTTATGTGTTAAAAACCAGAATCACTAATGAGTTGAGTCATCAGCCAAAGAGAAGTCTGAGCCACCGGGGCAATGCATACTCTGGAACTTGTCACCTGCAAATGCTGCTGGGGTAAGACTGCGCCTTTTTGTTTCCTCCTTAATTTGAACTCAGTGACAAGGAACTCACCAGGCAATAGCATCTCCTGGAGATTTCATTGATATATGAGGGCACTTACCCAGCTCAGTTTTGACACAGATTGAATTAACACATTATTATATTTACTACTTGTTTTTCTAAGTTTTTACAGGTAGACAACACGACTGTTGCACAACACACTGGCTATTTAATCTAGTTCGGCTTCTATTCTTTCTGTTCCTCCCTCATTAGCAAGAGCAATCGTCACCCAGCCTTCTCTACTGTGACGCGAGATCAAATTATCGCTCATTATTTCCTCCTAATTGCAGAGGAAGAACCTCACACCTATAGCAAAACAAGATTCCCTGAAACACCCACATCCTTCCAGCATGGATTCCCAGTTTCACCTTTCAGTACAGCTTTATTGTTTTTGGTTTTTTTCGCTTGCTTCAGTCAGTTCCTTGAGGAGTTAAACTAGAAATAATCTTTAATACAAGAGTACTGTTGAAAGAACCACCTATGCGTGCAAAGCTACTCGGTAAGACAGGCCACATCGCCCGGGGGAGGATGGCAGAGAGAACACTTTAAAGCACCCTCAACTCGGACTAAATAGGTATTAAGCTTGTCGAGATTTTCTGTACATACTCCAGTCTATCAGAACAACAGAATATGGATTTCACAGGGCATACCTGCCACTAAACCCCGATATTTAGTGGCAGGTGTACTTTCAAAGGAAACTATTTTACGTCACCGCTTTCACATACATTGTGTTGGAAACTAAGGAAAAGCTGCTAGGCTTTGCTTTCATCCAACCGCAGCTGACAAAATCGGTGCAGTTTTAAAATTCACGGTAAAACTCCTCAGAGGAGGTGGTGCTCCGTACGCCTTTTGAAAGTGTTAAAACAGAGACGCTTCTCAGAGCCGGGCAGGCTCAGCACACACCGCCGCCAACAGCTCCCGAAACTCTCCCGGCCGAGGTCGGGAATACCTGCCCCGAGAGCTCCCAGGCACTCCGAA
>VWYP01033566.1:36377-53704 GCA_013400435.1 Pycnonotus jocosus
GCCGGAACCGGGCTCAGCCCGCCTGGCCCGGGGCAGGTGCGGGGGTGGCGGCGGCCCCGGCGCCCCCCGCCGGGCTGCTGCGCTCGCCGGGGAAGGGGCTGGATGAGGTAGGGTGGGATGGGGCTTTATCCCTTCTCCACTCTCGGTGTGCGCTTCCATATAGGCATTCCCAAAGCTCTTTTTACCGTCTCTTAACTCTTTCATTCCTTTCATGCTCTGTGAGAAAGCACCGGGCTGCTGGAGGCTCATTTCTCCTACTGACTGGTTGGGGTGGGTAGTCTATTGTGTCTCATATGTATGTTTATTTTTACTTATAGGGCTTAAGCCTACAAGTGTAGGAGGTGGTAAGCCTGCTGCTCCAAGAATCCTCCCCTATCTAGAAATGTGGGTCAAAAAAGAAGATGTGATAAAAAAAAACCCTGCCTGTTTCTTCCAGTCTTAGTGGATTTGTAATTAATAACATATGGTACCTGCACCTCTGAACTTGATAATGCCGAAAAACCCCGCAGCTGTCAGCAAGGAGATCAATGTATATCAATATTTAACTGCCTGCATAAGGAGCCTGATGTAAACCATGTCGTATTATGATAAACTGCTGTCTTACTGAAAGTCTTACGAGGTTGTAAATGGAATAATAGTGAGGGAATTAATGCACAGCTTATGTAACTCTCAGTAAATGTGCATGCATTGTACTGTTCCTATTTTAAGAACTTGATTAGTCTAAACTGGATAATATTACAATTGTATTTCTGCAGGAAATTGGACTGCTTGTGTCCTGGATCAGCAACCTGAAGTGTTGCATCCTGACTGTAACTTTAAACTGAAAGCTCTTCAAGCAAAAAATTTGTTCTCATTTATACTGCTCCAAGCACACCAGTTCCTAAATATTACTGGAGTGTGCTGTCAGTCCCCTGAGGACTTCAGCTTCTTCTGTGAGAGTAGGTAGTGGATCTGTAAAAAAGATGTGGTACTTTGAGAGCCACAGAATAGCCTGAGTTAGAAGGGAGCCAGTAGGATCACAAAAGTCCAGCTTGTGGCCCTGCACAGCACATCCCCGAGATCATGGATGATACTTGCAGTTTGACCACAGGGAAGGGAAGTACATCACACGGTGTTTGGATGTGCCACGTTTCAGGCTCGGAATTGCAATGCCAGGCACAGCCCGTGGCTGCACCTTTCCCATTGCATTTTATGAATGATGGTGCCTGTGGGAGCACTCACAAGTCAACAGAAGGCTTTTTCTTTCTCCAGCACTAAGTGTTTGTAAGCAATGCTGTGGTGGCAGTGAAGGTGAAAGTAGGAAAGGTGATGATGTCAGGACTAAACCAGCTGTTTAACTCTCATTGGCACTTAGGAGGTAAAACGTGACACTTTTATGCTCTCTGGCGTAGCACCTCCAAGTTCCTTTTTACAGAAGACAATTGCCCCTTTCGGAACTTTAAGAAATCTGCAAAACCAGACTGGATAAATCCCAACTTTGAAACATACATAGAACAATACTGGGCTTAAAAAGAAGGAAACTATTCAGTTGGTCTTTCCCTATTTTGAGTTTTTGAGTCAGTGACAGCCAAGAAAATTAATCTCCATCAAATTCCTAACTGTTCCCTTAAGCACATCAGAAGGCATTATGAGCATTCTTCTGAGAAGAAAGCAGCCTTTTGTTAACCAGCACTAATGTAAAGAATCAAAGCCTTTCTGGTTTGAGCCCATAAGCTTGATCAGCTGGGCCTTTCAGGTGGCTGTTTGGAGCTGAAGGTGTTCTTTTGGCAGTTCACTGAGAAGCAGACACTGAATGTTCTTCATAGCTCCAGATGCTGTTGTCAGAATTAAGGTAGCCTTTAAAAATAGCAATGCCCAGGCATAAATTCATAATGGAATTTCATTACTTTGGGATTTTTAAAGGTGGTGAATAGCCTTTGGGAAATCCTGTGTATTCCTGCTCTAAGAGCTGCCTTGCACAAACAGTAAATTTTTGTTTTCTGTGACAACTGACTTGAGTGCTTATCAAAGATGAACAAGTGTATCTTCTAATAAGTAGTATTGTGCTAAAGATATGTTGCAGGAGCACATTAATTGAACGACAGGTATTAAATTGCTCAGATCTCATGCATATTAGAAACATGCCCAAAAGCAGCCTCATTACCCCTTAGAATGTGGGATTCCGTGGGATAAAGCATCTTGAGGAAGGCAGGAAAATTCAGGACATCAATTGGCCTATACAAAGTTTGATCATACATGTGTAGACAAAAAAATGTGGATTCCCTAAACCAATCATTTTGATGCATTCTGTGGATCTCAGCATGGAAGGAATGGATGTCCTAATGCGCTTTTTATTTTGGATCACCTTAGCTAAGTGATCTATTAAAAAAGAAGAGAAAAATAAATTTTCTGAGTTGAACTGGGTTTGGATCTAAGTGTATGTGAGACAACAGACTGAGGAGTTGGCTGGGTGGGAGGATATAGAACACCAGAATGTTTTCAGATTGGAATGGAGATAGGAACGTGCATTGTTTATGTAGAGCATAATGAGGAGCATAATCTCAGGCATAAGATCAAGAAGTCTTTTTCTGTCACCAAAGGATGGGGTAAAGAACATTTCCTGCTTGTGATGATTGCCATCAGGCAAAGCAAGACCATGGGCCCCTCATTGTGCAAAAAGCATTTGCTTTCCTGAGCATAATGCTCTCTGCTATTCCTGGGGTTACTGCGTGCGAAAGCATAAATGAAGCACCTACTGGTTAAGCAGTGAAGTA
The DNA here is from genome assembly GCA_013400435.1 of Pycnonotus jocosus. Classification (NCBI taxonomy): domain Eukaryota; kingdom Metazoa; phylum Chordata; class Aves; order Passeriformes; family Pycnonotidae; genus Pycnonotus; species Pycnonotus jocosus. The sequence continues at coordinate 39,131 of VWYP01033566.1, forward strand.
GATCCAAGGAACAGAGACTAAACAATAGGTATTCAGAGAGCAGGCATGTCTGAAATGAGGGAAATCTTGAGCCCTCAAACTTTTGTTCAGACAAAGTGAATGAGAGGAAAAGCAGCAACATTTTGCTTTCAGCCCTTTTGAGTATTTACTTCATCTACTTCCTCTGATGATCCCCATGAGAGAAACACAGAAAACCCCAAAGATCCCAATGTCTGAAGCTGTAATGTTCTGGACAAGCCTACTGTGCATGCTAACAGGGAAGCTCACTATCTTCCAGCTTTTAAAGGCTCCTTTCATGGGGATATTTTTAGTGACTTGCAAAAGCTTTGAAATTTTTACCTCAGTGGGATAATAATGAAATTCTTAGATTCCAGTTTCTTTTTCAGTCACATGTCTGTCTGAGCTTGGAAAGGCATTTCTGTTCACGCTATTACTACAACAAGCATGATTAAAATCACACAGTCCACAACCTCTTTCCATGAACACTCTGAGAAGGTTATCTGGGATTCTGACACATGTCAGAATTATTTAGATTCTGCAGCAAACTTGTGCTTATTTCCTGCACAGCACAAGTAAGGACTGATAGCCTTTGGACAGCATGGCTTTAGTATTTCCAGTGTCAGTCACTCTCTGTTTACAGGCATTTCTATTTTAAAGTTTCTTGATGAAGTTATAAGCATTTTGCCACCTGCTTTACCCTAAAAAAGGCATTTTGCAGAACATGGTGTCAGTATGCTATCTAAGAAAAATAACATACATTGAATTTAAACACTCTAGGATATTTTATATTTGTTTTGGAGTTGGTTATCTGGCAGTGAAACTTGGAAGAAATAAGACATGCTTGAGGAAACAGAAGTTAGTAGATTGTGTCAGTTTGTTTACAAATGAAGTGGAAAATTAGCTTATAGGATCATAGAAGGCTGTTACCACATACAAATCATACGTGAAGAAGCAACTTCTCTGCTTTTTACGTGGACTTAGAATACCTTTCTAACCCTGAAACTTGAACACAGGGTCTGGTTGGACTTGACCTTTGAGGAAACATAGCCTCTTTCAGCTCTGTGACTAAAATAAGAAAATATTCACACCAAACACCAAATTGCAAATACAAGGATAAGGAAATTCAACTTATGATCTGTTGAATAGCTAATATCAAATTGTTTTGGACTACTATGGACACCTGAAAGTGTAATGATGCTACTTTGCATATAACTGACTGTGCAGTCTAGAAGTATATTATTCCCGTAAATCCAGGTGCTGTGGTTTACATGGTGAACCAGCTGAGAATTATGAGATGATCGGTAGAATAAGTTGCAAACAAACACTTTTGATTTCTGGTAGTACCGGTGTTTGGGTTCCAGACTGATTATTGGCTAAATATGGGTAATGTCGAGAAATTGGAGCAAATAATTCCTAATGCTGTGTAGGGTAAGCAAAGGAAGGAAGGTGAGGAGCCCCGGCGCGGTTCGTGTGTCGGGCTGCAGCTCCCTGTGGGGCTCTCTGCCGGCAGATGTCGCTGTGCGCGGGGTTAAACCCTCTCGGCCGCCTGCGGCGCGGAGTGCAGCGTGCCTGGAGATATTTTCCTCTGCCCGGTGACTGCAGAGCTGGCGCAGCCCTGTGCGGGTACCAGCTCCTGCCTCAAGGATTCGGTAGCATTAGAGCTGCGAGAAAGCTGCAAAGCCTTGAACTCAAAAACTATTTAAATCCGTGTGCCCTTGAAGCTACGAGCTCAGGGAAGCAAGAACGATTTCCTCCTTCCTGTAGGAAGAGCCAGCATTTTTACTTACACACAGGAGATGATTTAACTGGATCACTGAATGGTGGGACAGAGTGTGCTGAGACTCTCCCTGTGCAGTTTGCCTGTCTGATCCTTCTTTGTTAACCCGAAAGATCTAATACTGAGGAGCACAGACAGATCCACAGTCACTGTTTAATGGCCTGTTCATACAGACCTTCTGAAAGTGCTCAGTTCTCACAGAACTTCAGCCAGCTGTGACTAGAGGGAGACTCACAAAGCAGAACCTCTTTCTGTTTATACAGAAGGCATTACAAAAGTAGTTGCAGCCTTCTCTGGGAGAGGTGAGAGTCTTCTTCCTCAAGGTAAAAACTTACTTAGACTTAGAAGTTATGAGATGAGGAGTGTATAGAGGAAAAGAGTGTTTATTTAAAAAAAAAAAAAAAAGGCATATTTACTGGCAAGTAGGGTCACAGTGGGAGTTGCAGACTTTAGAAGTTAAAAAAAAAAAAAAACCAAAACCAAAACGATTTCAAGGTACAGTTGGGTCACTAAGCTCTTGCATCTTCAGAACTGAATAGCAATTGCTTTAGACTTTTATATGAGTTGGCTTTGTCCTGTAACTGGTAACTTTGTGAGGTTTAACATTAGCAGTTTATTGTATCTTCTGCAGCTCCTAATGTCCCTTCTTCCTAAAGCTTTGGAGCAAAAAAACCCTGAGACTAATGGTGTCCAACATAGGAAATAAAGGAGTCCTTTAAACAGAAAAGACTTTCATATACAAAAAGGAGAATCTTGTTCCATGTGCAGTGTTTTCCATGTGTTTTTAAATGTAATAGCGGTTGACTTCAAAAACATAAACCTTAAACACTGGAAGAAAACCACCATGATTTCTTGTCTTTAAAGGGTTCTGTTTTTGAGACTACAAAATACTAACTTGATCTACCAGAATCACTCTGGAGACCATGCTAAAAGCCAGGCATGAGCATTTGCAACTTCCATTAAAATCAGAGGAAATTGTATTTGCTTCTAATAGGTGGCATTCAGCCTACTGTCTCTTGTTAGGCAAAATCAACAGATTTATTTGTGAACTGTGTGGAACATAGCTGCTCCTTTTTGGAGTATCACGATCTTTGAAGATGGGAATGCCTGAATCTCAACTGCAGTTTTTGCTTGTTAAAATGGAGCAAAAAACAGTAAGAGAATCTTTTGCTACCTGGCAAGTAGGGATAAGATAAAAGTGACTTGTGGCCTTAATTGAGCATTAAGATTTCTTTTTACTTAAACACAGGTTTGTAAGCGAATGGACTTGGTCTGCCAGAGAATGTTAAATCAGGGATTTCTGAAAGTGGAAAGATACCACAACTTGTGTCAAAAGCAAGTTAAAGCTCAACTTCCAAGGTATGTACCAGTTAAAACAGGAATTAAATTTAATTGTGTTAGATTCATTTAAGGAGATTATTGAAAAGGAATTCCTTTCTGGCTAATTCCTCTTGTATATCTTGAAAATTTGAGTCACATTTACCTTTTGTTCTTTCTTTTTTTTTTTTTTTTTTCCCTCTACTAGCACCTTGAACCTAAGATTTAATTACAGAATAATGGTGTGAAAAGTGTGTCTGGTATTTCAAACAGAGAAGTCTGGGTTCTGTATTACTCAATTTTTCTGGCAAATCAAGTGAGGATTCCTGGGAATGAATAAATGCCATTCCTTTTCAAGACCAACTGCCTTCACTGATCATTTATCAAAGACTCTGCTTTAAAAAAAAAGGGCAAGGTTTTTCACTGGGAAGGATTAAATGGGAACAAGGAAGAGGGATTTGACATGCTAGCATTACTGGGAACTGGTTTCTCACTAAAGCAATGTCTTTCTTCCTCTTTCCACTGAATAAGTACAGCCGCTCCTGTGTCCTATCAGATTTCCCAGTCAGACTGAAGAAACTAAGTGCTAGTTAGCATAGAGATCTTTTGTCAGAAAACATTTCTATCTCCACCTAAACTTCACTGCAGTTCTTCACTACATAAATTTCACCACTGATATATTACATATATTATTTCAATTCTATTGAAGTACTGACCATATGAGTGGGATAAAAATATTCACTCTGACTCAGTATCTGCTGCTAGTTAGTACTGCAGCCTTGTTCTTAAATAGTTCTAAATTACATACAAAATTTATGGAGCACGTAAGGTATAGTAATTATTTAGAGAACAAATTTTGTCTAAGAAAGTGTAGTATGCTGTTACTAGCTGGGTCTCAGTCAGTATCTTTTATTTCCATGAAGACAAATGTTAGCAGTTACAGGGCTTTAAGGAGGAAATTAACGTGACAAATGTTACAGTTTGATTTTTTGGCTCCTTGTTAAATCAATGTCACCTTATGATCTGTTTTGCAGACGAGAGTCAGAAAGGAGAAACCATTCCTTAGCTCGCCATGCAGACATCCTCGCTGCTGTGGAAACGAGACTCTCTCTCTTAAACATGACTTTCATGAAGTATGTGGATTCCAATCTCTGTTGCTTCATACCTGGAAAGGTAAAATGTAGACTGTATTATGTGAATGTGTATCTGTGTTTAAAAAATAGGATTGTGTAACTTAACCTGGCACAGCTGGGGAAAATTGATATAGTGTGTGTGTATTTATATATCTATATCTATATCTATAGGTATATATACTTGAAAACAAACCTACAAGCAAATACTCTGTTTTACCTGGCAGTCTGAAATGAATAAACTAGTATTAAACTGTATTTAAATATTAATTACTTGAAATTTGATTTCTATTTGTCCTTAGATTCTCTCTTCATTCTGACATTTATTTATTAATACAGTATTAATAAACTGTATTTAAATATTAATTACTTGAAATTTGATTTCTATTTGTCCTTAGATTCTCTCTTCATTCTGACATTTGACTTGTGGTATACTCATTCTCTACAACCTTTTAGAAAAAACATGTGATCAGGCCATCTGAAGATGTAATAATTTAGACTACACATAACACTAAGCACTCAGTCAATCAAGATTTTAGGCACCTTTCTTAATGGTTTGAGTACTTCAGGTTAATTGAATTAAGGTACTTAGCATGTCAAAACACTGTTCAGTATTACAGTGGATGGAATATTTTTGTACAGTAGGTGGAATTAGTTTTAAATGTAAAGTGTGTTAAATGGGAACATTACTGAATGGTTCTGGTGCTTTAGAATACCAGCTCAGCATTAAATATAAATTAAGCAGGCAAGATGTACATTGGAGGTACCGATGTTTTATAAGCTGTGAAATCACCAGTGCACAGGGGAATTGACAGAATCGTGCTCAGAGGAAGACTGGTACAGCTCAGGGATTAAATGAGATCAGTGAACATTATCCTAACGCTCTCTTCATTGACCTTTCCGTGTAACGTTTGGATATGTTGGTGTTATTTTTTTGTGGGCAGAGAACTGAATTGCAGTGAGATGAATGGAAAAGTTATCTCTTGGATTCTGGGGAAGCATGTAGGCATTTATGCATGCAGTGGTAGGATAAGCTGTGGGCATGGAATGTATTCTTATCTTGAAGAAGTAACTATTTCTGTACACTCCCGTTGACTTGACAATTAAATAATTTTAAATTATATTTTTATTTGACTTTACATTGTATTTTTTATATACTATGTATTTTAAAATAATTAATATAATGAAGTCAAAATGAACTTAAGTCCCTGATACTTACATGGTAAATGGTAAAAATGTTGCCCTGCTGTTTTGAAGAGTAGAGGGAAAGACAGTACTCACCCTAGACCAGGGGTGTGCAGGAGTTGGGCAGGTGAGTTTGCTTTTCCTTGTGGGCACCAACTTGTAAGGACCTTGATTTTATTTTGATACAACTGCTAAAAAGTTTGTGGTGGTTTGGGGTTTTTTTAAATTACTTACTTAGTGTGTGAATTTGCTAGCACTGCTCCTCTCTCAGCACAGTTATCAGTTCACACATTAATTAATATTTTGGTCAATCAGATTCAAGGCTTACTGTTCACTTACAGTGTGTGGTTTCCCTCCCACCTGCTTTGTTCCCCTCAGGAAATTTCACCACAGAACTGCCAGGAAGTGAATTTGTGTTAGAATATGCAAATGATTTGAAGTTCAACATTCTGTGTGATAGCAGAGCCCTGCTGCAAGGTTTTATATTGAGGATGTTGTTGCTAACAGGATATAAAGTGGATGAAATTAGAGAAGCCTTTTGTTGTTTGTTGCTTGATGAGAAACTTAGGTCTTGTCTAGCTTTTGGGACTTCTTAGCTAAGCTTCCTGTATCAAAACAGAGGCTGCAGCTCTATTACGAGGTCCTTATTACGTGTGTTCTTCAGGAGACTTCAAACATTCTCAGTCCTGGGCAAAATACCTGTGTAGCTTTGGCTAAGAGACCAGCACTCCTATATTGACCTGCCTCAGACTTTAATTCATAAATTAGTGAGACACCCTTCATCTCTGTATCTCTCCTAACCAAAGGGCTTTTTTCCCCCCCAAACCTTTCAAGAGAGTTTTGTTCTCTGTCAAGAGTGGATTGATGTTTTGTAAATGAACATATTTTGGACTTAATCTTAATTTGCAGTATTTTGTGTGTATGGAAGTGGACTCAAGTAAATATTTGCAGCTCTTCAGGCTGACATAATGTTAATCCAGTTCTGTTTCATAACTGGCAGGAGTAATGACTGCTCTGCTTTGGGGCTTCTTGCTTCAGATTCTCCTGAAGGAAATGATCATGCTCTGCTGGGTATAGATTATGTAACTTGCAAGCAGTTATGGCTGTACTTCAGACTTCACCCAATGAGCACTACTTCATGACTTTGAAGAGAGCTGTTGTGATAGATTAAATTAATAGCTTCTCTGATATATCATGAACAGCACTTCAAAAAGCTGATATGGAACTAAAACGCGCAGTAGTGTGCAACTGTTACATGGTAAAACCCCCGAATTCCTAGAACAAACTGAAATAATCTTGCCTTTATCAGAAAATCCTAATTCTTCTTAAATGTTTTAGGTAATAGATGAAATTTATCGAGTGCTAAGATATGTAAACTCTACAAGAGCTCCTCAGAGAGCTCATGAAGTTCTTCAAGAACTAAGGGACATTTCCTCCATGGCTATGGAATATTTTGATGAGAAGATTGTTCCAATACTGAAAAGAAAGATGCCTGGGTCAGATGTATCGGGACGCCTAATAGGAACTGCCCCAGGTATTAATTCCAACGTATAGTTAAGTTTTATTCAGTTTTTCTTTAAAAAATCACAGCACTGTATGTTTTCGAAGCTCCCTCCCTTAAATGGGAGCTTTATTATGTAAATATTGATGATACTTGTTTCTTAAGAATGCTAACTGAAATTAATTTGCTTTGAAATTTAAGGAGCCTTTGTACTACCAAAAGAACAGTCACTTGAATGTATGTTAGAATTATGCATAGTGTGTATTCATTAAACAAATGCTTTTGTGCTGCCAGTGAATCACTTTATCACTGCATTTGGTTGAAATTTGGCACATGAGATGACAACTTGGTGCCTTTTATTTTTAGGACAAGCTGCAAATGAATTTGCCTAAGCTATAGCAGTACATGGAGGGTAGAATGGGCTTTTTCTACTTTACTGGGGGTGCTATTTTATGCACTAACAAGCAAAATAGTTATGGGTGAAAAGGCAGTCAAAATAACAGTCTATAAATAAGGCATTAAACTGGTCCTTCGTATACTCTACCAGACTTTCCAGAACTTTTGTGAACCAAACTGAGGTAGTTGTCTCATGGCTGAAGTTATCCTAATGGTAAAAGGCAAAAGATCAGTAAAATTGTAGAGTTTTCCCTATACAGGACGTGTTCACACTTTAGGAACTGTGAAATTTAAGTCTCTAGAAGGATAATTTAGTCAAAATTGGGGAAAAAAATGCATCTTAAGCAAAAACAATAGGCCTAACTGCAGATGCTTTCGTTTCTTGTATGTCCTGTCCATCCTTTTAGCCATAAGTGTTTATGCCACCTTTTAATTATATCCTGTTAGTTATACTTTCAGTTTTTTAATTATGTACCTTTTTTAAGATTATACATGGGTTTAAATTTTTATTTAATTATATGTGTTAATATATACTGAGCCTCTCAGCTAAGGAAGTCTTGTCCAGACTGATGCCAGTTGTCCAGTTGATGCCAATGAACTTTTTGAGGCCAAGGCTTTGTGGTGCATAAAATGCCTCTCTCTTGTTGAGGGAAGGGCATAACCTCTCCAATAGCACCCCCCTAGTGTCACATAATAGTAGCTATGCTGGCATCCTAATGGAAAAAAAGAAGGAAAAGGAGGATGACTGTTCCAGACTCTTCTGTCTGTAGAGCACTTGCACGTTACTTGCACAGCATTGCTAGAAGAGTATAATGACAGCAAAAGTGATAGATATCTTTAATGGCAGAAAAAGTGAAAGATATATACAGTAGCTGTTAGTCTCCTTGATTTGCAGGAACTTTATTAGAATCAACAGTTCCAAGCTCAGATTCCAGTATGGTTTTAGTGCTTAGGAAGAGTGATTCTAAAGAAGCATGGAAAATAAATTCCTTTCTCCTAAAATGTAAGTTACACTGAAATACCTTGTTAAGTTCCAAACTATGAATTTTTAGAACTTTAGCTGTCTGCAACTAAGGCAGCAGAATTTTGGTGGTCTAATGAAAGACATTTATTCAGTTTTAACTATTCTATGTTAAGTAATTTATAAATGTTTTGTGGGGTTTTGTCTTTAACATCTGTGACACTAAGTCTAGATGACAACACAATAGTTCTATACAGTTGTTGATACAGCAAAAGGAGGGGGGCTTATATACAGGAAATGAATTATGAACTTTTTTCCAGACTACTGAAAAGCTGTAAGTATTTTAAATTAAACTGGTTGTGCTCTGAGATTACCATGTTCTTGTTAGACACCTAAGTGAGTGTAAATCTGTTTACCCGTTCACTTAACTTGCAGTGGGTATTCAGATTCACGTGCAGGGTGTAGGGATAAGCAAAATATGAGCACTGGGACACCGTTTCTACCTGTAAGTTGCAGAGTACTAATCACAGCTCTCTCTGAAGTTCCAGGGCCTTCTGCAGCACTGACAACAATGCAGCTGTTCTCCAAGCAGAGCCCTTCCAGGCAGGAAGTCACCAAGCTGCAGCAGCAGGTGAAAGCCAACGGCACTGGCCTGACGGCACTAAAGCGGGAGATCTCGGAGCTGCGCGTCAAAGTGCAGGAGCAGCAGAAGCAGCTCCAGGATCAAGACCAGAAACTGCTTGAGCAAACCCAGATCATTGGGGAACAGAACGCCCGCCTGGCCGAGCTGGAGCGCAAGCTGCGAGAGGTGATGGAGAGCACAGTAGGGAATTCTTCGGGTTCTGGCTCAAATGAACAATCTCCCAGGAAACGGAGGAAGGCGTTGGATTCCACAGACTGTCCTAGGAAATCTAAACGCCTTCGGAACAGAAAATAACTGGGGAGGAAATGGCGCCTTCAGGAGGATACACTGCTCTAGTAGCCCAAGCAGACCTGCTTGTTTGGATACCGTGACCAGCTTCATGGTGTCACTTAGGCTGCTGGCTCTTCAAAACACCACTTAGACTTGAACAGTAATTTTCTTTCATTGACTTTTTCCCCTGCTTTCTATATGGGTGGGCCTAATGCACAGAATCTTTAAGATTTGCAATAGCTATATACTAACCAGACCTGCTCTGTTATGTTTTGAAGGGTTAACCTTTTTTTCCGTGCAGATGTGTTTAAAGTAAACTTATTTGTGTTTATGCATATGTTCACATGAAATCTTAAATAAATTGTCTTAACTGACTAAATGGTTAAGAGTAAAAACAGATGTCCTGTTCACTTGAAGGAAAGATCCACTTTTAAAACCTTGTTTTTGAGAACTTGACCTTTTTTGTTACAAGTGACCTTGTCTGGAATGTCTGAAAAGTAGTTAATACTTTTTGGGGTTCTCTGTAATGAGTAAAACTGACTTCTTAAGCTACAGTATTTGCTATATATTTTTGTAAACTTCCGTGGAAGGGCCTTCTATCCAGTCTTCACATGCACACACCCTGGTTCTAGGTCTTGGGAGCCATATTCTACATTTGCATGGATAGATGCATGTACAGCTTAGTCAGCCTGCCAGAAGCACTTGCGTGAAACTGTTCCAAACTCTGGGAGAGAGCACAGAGACCTGTCAAGCAATTCCTTTGTTCCTCGGCCACAGCTCAGTCTCTGCTTTCAGCACAGCGGCTTCCTTGCAGCGCGGTGGGCTGGGGAGGCGAGCGGCAGAAGTGTTTGAGCCGGGGCTGTGTGGCTGCCACTTGCCCTGCCTAGAAGGCAGGGATTTATTGTTAGCCAAAGCTGGAGAATGGAGAGGCTGCCTGTGCGTCACTTGGGTCATAGGCCAACACCCAACACCTACAAATTGTCCCTGGAGTCACCAAGCTCTGGGGACATAATTTGAGTGAAATGCTGTATTATGGAAAAACTTAAACTATTTCGTGTGTCTGTGTTGGGGTTGGGGTGGAAATTTCTCTGTAACACTGATGACAATATTCTAAGCTTTCCTTATCCTAAAAGGTAAATCACTTCAGACAGAGCTTTAATTTCTTTTGCACTTCTGTTTTGAGCTTGTAACTGGAAAAGCATGTCTTGCACTGTTCAGTCTCTCTGGTCACTTTAACCACCTCAGAGTTGTGTACAGTGATTATTCTCCCCCTGCCATCTGTATATTTTTGGAATCTTACACAAATACCATTGTCCTTGGTTTTGTTTTAATGTACTAAACTATGTAGCTTTATAATTTGACTTACGTTTTCTTTTTTTAACCAGCTGCTGCTATGTCTTTAGGTGGTTCTAAATTCAACTTGGTATGGCACTGAAAATGCAAATGCTGCATTTATTGCTGTTCATAATCTTGATGATACTGCTGTGGGTTAAGGTACAAGTTCATTTTGTGTGGCTGTCAGCATAACCTAGTGGCTGTATTTAAAGCACCAAACAAATCAGAAATTGTCTGGTCAGATATTATATAATCATGGAAAACTGATGTTTTTCCTGAAACTTCAGCTACAATTTTTATTTCTAAAACATAATAGCTCTTACCAGAAGTAACATTGCAAATGCCTAATATTTGACAGACATTTAGCTTTCAAATAAACTTCTCCAGTAGTTTGAGTATTTTCAGAAAAAAAAAAAAGAAGACATTTTTCTTAAGCATCAAAGAAATGATAGAAGGCTGTGAGAGCAGACTTAAACTGTTGAAGGAGCATTTGCTTGTACTGGTTTTCTACACCTCAGAATGTTTTTTACAGGTAAGTCTGTCTTGGAGATAGATACCTGCTATTCAGGTTAAAAATATCGGCATATACCTTAACTTCTAAAAAACAATTTTGAGTCAAAGGGTCAGCATGATAGCTAGAACTACTGTGTGACACAAATTCATTGAATGGTTACTTGTGATAAAAAATTCCCTGTAATGGACTAATTACCAGCTACTTGTGGTTAAATACTTCCAACCAAGTACAAACTCGTGAATTGCATTCCTTTACTGGAAAGGTTTATTCATACTTGTTGAATATTTCTCACTTTAGTTTCTTTATTGATTTCTAGAATATGCGAACAATTTCCCCCTCCCCACCATCGCAGTATAGAAATTGTTTCAGGTTACTCCAGAGTAGCATTTCTGGATGTGTTGGGGAATCTCTGCCTGTTCGTAAACTGAGCTGGAAAACAACAGCCAATTGTTACAGGAAATGTTCTCTGGGAATGGTTCCAACTGGGAACCTTCAGCTCAAGGAAGTATCACATGTTCCAGGGCTGCAGGTGCATCCTGCTCCTCCATGTGCTGGCAGTGAAATGGAATGAGGCCCGTGAAACTTAAGGTGTAGAGGGGATGGTTACAAGGCAGCTCTGAGAAATTCCACAATAAGGGTACACCAGTGTTTTCTATTTCACATCCCAGAGCGGGAAACGTCAGATGGCTCTTGGCTGAAATGTACACCAGAAAATATACACATGGAAAAAAACAGAATGAAGTAATTATTTGGACAAAATAGCTGGAACGTTAATTTCTGACACCATATTGTCCCTTGTTAAATAAAAAGGAATTTTGCAATATATGAACAAGCTGATGAATCACCTGAAGTAAAACTAAATATCTTTTCACTCTCAATGCCTGTGCACATTTATGTGTGTTACTGTATCAGCCTCAAAGTAGCAGTGGTAGTGATCAGTGACTATCACCTGTTCAAGGGAGGGCCTTGAACCAGTGAGACTGAGGTGTAGTTTGCAAAATTATGTGAAAAAATTGATTTATTTGCAGCCACAGTTCAGTTTTAGTACTTGTGGCAAGGCCTGAAACTGAAAGAAAGGTCAGAGCTGACAGGGAAAGCAATTTTAAGTGTCTTATATTTACTTTCTTATATTAACTTAAAACCGCCGAGTCCAGCTTTACTGCTTTTCTGAAAACAGCCCTTGCTTAGAAACTGCTTTTTGTTTCATGGTAAGGTTGGGGTATTTTTTTACATATTTGTGGCCCTAGTGAACATGGTGAAAGTGAGATCAAAAGGTACATAGTGGTATTTTTGAGGGAAAAGCTGTTTGCAACAAGGCCTTGCTTCCCAAATTGAACACAGTGTGTAAGGACCCTCCAAACCTGGGGTAATTAATGTAGCCAGTGGAAGTGTTGAAGGAAGAAAGACTACCTACCTGCTTAACAAGATAAATTTCACAGATGGAAACAAATGGAACTTTGTCAGTTCCTGATACACTGCATGTTAATCACCAAGTTCATTAATGCTGCAAAGGATGCCTGCATGTAATTTCTTAATGTAAGAGGTAAGACAGTTGAACACAAACTTAGTTGCTCTTACTCAGATCTTCTAACAGGGAATTGTGGGGAGCACTAGGATTATTAAAGGAATTTTTAACATCAAGAGCTCTTGGAAATAGGGTGATGTAGGATGTAATGGAATGTGTACCAGAAGGGGAGGATTCCCCAATCCCTTGATGTTCCTGATGGTTTTAAGAGGGTAACTAGCAAATTACAGTGATAGATTGTTACTTCAGGAATAAGTAAATGCAATTTGGACTATTTTACAGCAATATATCTGCTAGTTGTGAACTATTCTGTTTGGCTCCAGTTGCATTTCTGTGCTACTCTGCAGTGTACCTGGGCCAGCTCGCTTGTCCATGTGCTCTCCACTTTTGCAGTTCTTCCTGGATCTCACCTTCCCCATTCTAAGGATGCAGTCCTGGCTTTGGTTTGCATGTAAGTGAACATTCCAGGATTTTGTTCAAGCTTTGTGCCAGCTGAAGACAGTAGGTACTGGATCCCGTTGTCTCTGGGATGGAAAATGTCAGATACAAAAAGGTTGTCTTGATGAAGACCTAATAAATCTGGATTTTTTTACACAGACTGCTTAAACCAGACTGATTAAACACAGTGATGAAATGGGAAAGACACTGCTCTCCAGTACTTTTGGGCAGTTAAATTGTCCAAAGCTTTCCTATTTAATATATATTTTTCAATTGTTTAAACCTTGTTTAACTGCTCTGGAATGTTTAGTTTATACACCTGGGATCTTCTGTTTAATTGCCCTACTGAAATTCATGTCCATTTACAAATCTATGTATGTTTGTAGTGCTGTAAACCTGCCTCTGTGCACTGAACTCCTGATGTGCTGTCACTCCCCCAGTGCTCCTGGCACTGGCTGCCACACTCCTTTTGGCAGAATCCTTCCCACGGATGAGGATGTCTTTAGCACAATGATGGATAGGAGTGCTAATATTTGAACTCCAGCCAGAAGGGAATGCTGTCAGAAGTGTTACATGTGGTGTTTTGAGTGCAGCTGAGTGGAACATTTGTGACCCCTGCAATTCTGCAGTCAGCTGCTGCACTGGCTACCCCAAAGCTTCCAGGTTTATTGTGAAATGGTCACTGACCAAAAAGTAAACCTGGCAAGGTCACAGTGCCTCGATGGAATCTAGACATCAGCTTTGCCTCTTATGCTGCACCAGTCTTCACAGTCTGCACAATTCAGATTCTGTGACTAAGGAGGGAAAGGCTGAGCAAAACCTTTTGTATGTCTCACCTCCGTGCTGCATTTTTCACTTCTACATCCCACCCTAATCTGCATTAATTAAAATGTATGCAAACCAAGCTATTCACAAAAGTGTTACATGTTACGGATCCTGTGCTTTGCCCACTACTTCACACTGCAAACGCTTCCAGGTAGGGATTGAATTTCCCCTCCCATAGCCCTGTCGCATGTGGGACTTTCAGCAGCTTGCTGGCATAAGCCTTTTGTACTCATTATTGCTAATAAATTTTAAGTGATGAATCATAAACCTTGAGATACTACATGAGGAGGTAACGTATCATTTACTTTGTGATAATAGCCTCCATTGTTTTTATCATTACTGCTGATTTAGATTAATTTGAGTGGATTTTGATAAACTGATTTAGATTATTATGAGTGAACAACTAAAATTCCAAGCAAGTAGTAGTTCAACTCCTACGTAGGGTAATCTTTCTCGCTGAACTGCCCACAGTCAGTGTTATATGACTAATACATGCAGTGACAGGTTAAATGGAGGTAAGTTCTTACAGAGGAGTTTGCCAAAGAAGTTCTTCGAATATCTTACCACAAAAAGAGAAGAAAACGGAGACTTTGGTACAGTTAGGAGTTGCAGTTCGGTACCTTTGGGCAGGGGTCACACCAGGACAGCAGCTCGGGAAGGCGGGTTTAGGGCGGCGGGTCGCTGCTCCCGCTGCCGGCGGCCCCGAGGGCTCCCCCGGCCCCGCTCCGCTCCCTCAGGTCCCGCCCCGCCGGCAGGG
>VWYP01033566.1:53992-144562 GCA_013400435.1 Pycnonotus jocosus
GGCTGCCATCCCGAGCGGCGGAATAGGAGCGCGGGTTCCGCGGCGGCCCCGGGCCGCTCCCAGCCGGCGGGACGGGCGGTGAGGCGGTGTCTGGGTGTCCGAGCGCAGAGGTGACCGCGGCACCCGCGGCCAGGGGTGGTGGATAACGGCGTCGAGTGCGGCGCTAAAATCGGGACTGAGCCTGCTTGAGCCCTTCTGAATTACGGGTGGGTTGTCGGCTCAGAGCCATTTCCTTCCTGAGGAGGCTGAATGTGGTGCTGGTGCTTGCCATGTACGTGTCTAGTTGCTGAGCAACGTAAAAGTGCTAAAATGACTTGATTCCAAATGATTCATTATAGCGGTAAATATCACAAGTGGAAAGGTCATCCGTTTGCATTAGCTTTGCAGACAACTCCTAATTGGGACAAAGGGAAGAAAAACTAATCTAATTGGCATAGTTGGGTGTGAGGAGAGCTTTGAAATAACTTCTTTTTCATTTAATTTTTTCCCATCTAGCTAAACATCCAGAGATAAAAGCATTGATGAAGCCAGACTACAACCTGATCTGGGTGGTTGTGCTGATGGTTCTGGCGCAGTTGACTGCATTCTATCTGGTTAAAGACTTGGATTGGAAATGGGTGGTCTTCTGGGCTTACGTTTTTGGAAGCTGTATCAGCCACTCCATGACTCTGGCCATTCATGAGATCTCCCACAACAGTGCCTTTGGCAACAGCAAAGCCATGTGGAATCGATGGTTTGGAATATTTGCCAACCTCCCTCTTGGTCTGCCCTACTCCATATCCTTCAAGAGGTACCACATGGATCATCATCGTTACTTAGGGGGTGACGGCATCGATGTGGATATTCCTACCAACTTTGAAGGCTGGTTCTTCTGCACTCGTTTTAGGAAGTTCATATGGATTGTTCTTCAGCCTTTTTTCTATGCCATTAGACCTCTCTGCATCAATCCTAAACCTATTACTCGTCTTGAAATAATCAATTTATTGGCTCAGCTCACCTTTGATGTGGCAATATATTATTTATGGGGAGTCAAATCCATGTTTTACATGCTTGCTGGTTCAGTACTTGGTCTTGGGTTGCACCCCATTTCGGGACACTTCATAGCTGAACATTATATGTTTTTAAAAGGACATGAGACCTATTCCTACTATGGGCCACTTAATTTGCTCACTTTTAATGTTGGCTATCACAATGAACATCATGACTTCCCCAATATTCCTGGCAAGAGCCTTCCACTGGTAAGTTAACTTCTAAGGTTATTACTTTTTCTTAGATTAAGGCTTACTTTAACATGAAAATAAAGTAGGACACTGACAGAAAAATGGAAGTTTGAAGATTAAAAACAAAAAACCCCAACCCACAGTATAAGTTGAGTGATACAGGAGGTAATTATTTAGCAGTTTAGTGGTACCCTGAAGGAGCTGCCAGTTCGGTGTTGCTCAGCCCTCTTCCATAAAAGGAGAGGGGAGGGAATGCATGTCTAAGGCTTTGCACTAACTTTAGCTTTCTGTAATTACAGCCTGTCTTCTGAAATCTTGTTTATAAGTATGCAAAAAACTAGTCAAGAGGTTGCAGATAACTCTGGAGATTTATTATCTCTCTCATTGAAATGTTAAGGATCTTATTGCAGTGTGTGCTTATCCTTCAGTCTCTTCTATCAGGGGCATCCTCTGGTGGGGGAAAAGAGAGGGTTTGAGGTACTGTTAATGTTTGTGGTACTGTTGACAAATGTGTAACAACTTCTCTAGTCTGGAGCTTCAGTTTTCTCTAGTGAGAGCCTTTGAACCCCAAGTAAGTATCAGCTGTGCATTGGCAGGGTTAAGAGTTCTGTGCCAGGACTTAGACCTGTCATGCCTGCATGAGTAGCAGAGGTGAAGTTTCTCCTCACTTCAGCCTTTGCTTCTTACGGGCAGCAGCTTCTTTGTCATTGTATCCATATATCCCAAGTGAAGCACGGGAACACAGGCTTCAGAGTTAGATCTGAATCTTCAGTTTATCATCAGATGCTAAATTTGCAATTTGACAGCAGCTGTGCCATTGGTCTGACAGCTTTGTTACTGCATTTGGCAACAGTGAGACTTTGTAACATCATCCCCTGGTGAAGTTCAAACTTGATTGGTATTTCTGTTGTCAGTGGTGGAACTGCAGCTGAAATAACTATGCCAGCACTTTTAGCAGGGCAGGTAGATCATGCAAGTGGTTTGTTGAAGCTTTGTGTGTTTTTAAAATTATTTTTTAATGTAGATGATTGCTTTTATTTATAGATTTAAATTTTTTGAATACAGCAAAAGTTGCTTTAACTCAACATTTGATGCTTGGATCTGTGCTGTGAACCAGCATTTCACTTTTTGGACAGGTACTTTAGCTATAGGTAGGGCACGAATTTTTCCAAGTATTTAATTCTAGAGGTAGATACCCAGTTCTGCTGTAGGACTCGTAATTCCACAGCTCTGATAAGAAAACAAAGCCTTGTTTTGGACCAGTGCAGTTAATTTGATTGGACTCTGCCGTGCCATGTGCTAAAGATCCCTAAGTACTGAACACTTGGCTCCTCAGCTGGTGAGCTGTTATTACTGTTGAGTAAAAGTACATTGCCTCAGTGCACTATGCTGTAGGTGTGATCATAGGTCAAAACAAGCTTTGCCTTCAAACCAACCATGTAAATACCTTGAGTT
The DNA here is from genome assembly GCA_013400435.1 of Pycnonotus jocosus. Taxonomy (NCBI): domain Eukaryota; kingdom Metazoa; phylum Chordata; class Aves; order Passeriformes; family Pycnonotidae; genus Pycnonotus; species Pycnonotus jocosus. The sequence continues at coordinate 56,668 of VWYP01033566.1, forward strand.
TGTCTATTCTTTGGAGTAAAGCTATGGAATTTTGTGAAAAATTCTTGTTCTGTTCATGTTTTTAAGGCTTTAAGTGGTTGGCCCTAAATAGCAGTACAGGCACCTAACTGAACCTGCTGCTCTCAGTTGGAATAGTGGTCTAGTTAACACGTGCAACTGAGAACAGAGTCTTTGGAAGCAGTTCATACTCATTCTTTGAAGTCTATCTTCAGAAAGAAAATATTCCTCAGAAATAAAATGCCTTTTTTTCTTCTGAGTCCCAAGATTTGAAACTACATGTAAAAATAGCTGTGTTAAACAGCTCTTCCTAGAACTTAAAACATCCTTTTTACTGTTACTTGTATGTCTATGAGTCAGCACTGAAATGAGTCACACATTTTCAATAGCAACCAAACCACTTGCTTTGTGAGCTCCATCATCCTGTAGGGTAGCACAGTGGAGGGACTTTGGAGAGAGTTGGCTGAGTTTGTTCTGGCCAACTCCAAAAACTTCACAGGAGATTGACTTGATAACTAGGGAATTGCTTTTTCCTTCAAGGATCATTCACATTGTGGCACAAATGGCCTTTCCTGTAGGCTCTAACTTCTGGAATGAAACTTCCTGTGCTGTTACACATTACTAGGTTACACATTGAGGGTTGTAAAGTTCTCACAACTGATGCTAATATAACCAGTAAATAAACTTCATATCTCTCCTTCAGGTGAAGAAAATAGCAGCTGAATACTATGACAACCTGCCCCAATATAACTCTTGGATAAAAGTACTGTATGACTTCGTGATGGATGACACAATCAGCCCATATTCACGCATGAAAAGGCAATTAAAGGGTGAAGTGAAGCAAGATTAAACTTCTGGCAACCAAAAAAACTTTGAAATGTCTGCTTGCTTTAAAGTGGCTGGTATAAAGGTTTCCTGCTAAAGCTGTTCACCTGTGTCCTGAATTGAGATGTACAGCAACATAGCAATGCATCCTTAAGGATTTTGTAGCAGACTCCTACCAGCTATAACATTCCTCACAGTCCTCAGATTCGTTGGTTTAATTTGTTTCTGTTTGCCTAAGGATCAGTGTTATATGTATAATGCAAAATCACTTTGTTACAGAATTTACTTTGCTAGGTGTTAAATCTATATAAAATGTCTGTCTGACTCATAACAGTTTAAAAGTTCTCAATGTAATATACTGCCCTCAACATGCTATCTAGATGACTAGGTTTAAAATGCTGTACTTACCTGTTAATTCTAAACTAACATGATTTGTTAACTTAAACATTCTGTTGAAAATGTTTCTGAACTGATGGTTGGAAGAACTAAATTTGCACAAAAAATGTTCAGTCTGCTTTCATTTAAATATGTGTCATTTAAAGCAAAATGCTTTAAAGTTCCACCTTTTCTACTGAGAGTACCTTAAAGGAGCAATCCATCAGAATGAAACTGGTATCTTTGAGATGGCTTCTATGGCTTCTTTGTTGAAAAAAAAAAAAAAGGGGGGGAATTTAAGGGTATTGCCAACTTCAAGAGTCCCAACCTACTACTGCCTGAGCTGCTTCTGTTGCCATGTAGTGTGAGCAGGTGGCATTTAGGTAACTTAATATACCTAATGTGAGGTTTCATGTTGGAAAAATTTTGTTACAGAGTTTGTGAGTTTTGTGATCTTCAAAGAAAAAATTATTACCATGTCACTGTGGCTTCAAATAGAAACATTTACACTCATTTGGAAATTTGGCTTTTATGGAAAAGGGAATGGATTGAAACAAATACTATTCTGGCAAACAAGTCTAGCTGCAAGCCACTGACAATACTACCTATTAGCACATTAGTCATTTGTGTACACAGAAAGGTTGTTAAATAATTTGTTTGGTTTTTTTCCCCCTAAACCTACAGCACCCTCCATAAATACTTGTCTTTCTTACATATTAAAATGTGGTGAGAGGTGGTGATATCAAACTTCCTACTTAGGAAATTTTTCATTGGGAACAGATAGATTTGGTGGACAGTGAAGAACCTTTCCTTACCTCAGCACAGTAGATTTGCCTTCTACCCTCCAATGCATTGATGATGGCTTTAAGCACTCAAAACTGGCTACAAATCCCCCTTAAATATCAAATGGTGGCTCTGTGGTATGTTCTTCATTAATCTCAAAGATGGAACCTGAGGGAGGTGGAAGTTGTAGCTTCTGTAAGTGAATTTTAGATGCCTTCAACTCCTGTATTTTGGGGTGTTTTTTTGGGTGTTTGTTGTTTGTTTTGAAAAGGTGAGTGCTGAAAAGATTGTACTGGTGCATCTTAACTCGGTCTCGACTGTGGTGCTGTTTCAATGCATGTTTTGTTTAAGTGTGGGCCCTTATCTTGGCTAAGCAATAGAAGTGGTATGAAAGTTTGCCAGCCACCTACAGAGTGACTTCATTATGCCCCTAACCTGCAAGGTAGCCAGTGTGTTGCTCAGGGTGCAGTGTAATGTCAAAATAGACTTTGTCCAGTATTTTTACATGTAATTAAAAAGCAAAGATTAAAGTAATACTTGGTGAATTTTTGATTGGTCTCCTTATGCTGAAGGACTTAAGCTTTAGGGAAATTTGGTATTTCTAAAGCAGACTTGAGACCTTTCTATTGAGTGGTGATATAGATGACCTGTAAAGAATAACTGCCTTTCCTCCCTACTCAGAGGAAAACTGACTTGGGTTGAAATACTTGTAAAGGCTTAAGAAGCTGCAAACCAGTTTCTTTTCAAGCCACTTAGTATCACTCTTTGTTTCTTAAATTATCTTTGGTGTTGATGATTTATCACAGCTGGATGAAGGATGGAAAATGTCTGCAAAGTTTTATGGCTAAGAGCTAAAGTTAAGAAATTCAGTTACCCTACATGAATATTTAAGATAAGCAGAGTTGAGAGTAAAAACTTTTTAGTTGGTTACCTACTTCATGGAATTCCTGCTCATAAACAGGGCTGAAGTCACCATCTTTCTTGTTTAAAATTGCAAGTGTTGCTGTAAGGTGTTCTGACTATGATCTTCCCTTCCAACTCAAATCATAAATACATTATTTTCACTTCAAGAGGTGGGGAATTTTGAGAAGGATATCTGTGTTTGCCATAATCTTTCTGAAGCATCTGCTGCTGGCTACCTATTGGAGAACAGTTTACTGTACCAGGTTAATCTGAGCCAGTAAGATTTAAGTTTAGATCTAAACAATGGTCTGATTCTGGCAAGCATTGGTAGTGACCCTTCTTAGACCTGTAATTCCTGTGTAGTACATGAAAAGCCTTAGCAGCTAATAAATAGTAAAAACTGCCAAAAGCACATAATTTGAAAGGTACTCAGCATAGTTTCATCCCTAAAAAATCAGAAGCATTTCTGAACCTCTAGTAAAAGTAATTAGGACCAGCTGGCCCTACTTGATACATTCTAAATGAACAGTGAATTTCAGTATGACTGGAGAAAGCATGGTGTTTACTCCAAAGGCATGACATGGACATATGAAACACTAACATTTGTTTTTAAAAAAACACATATGAACTATCTAGTTACTGCTTTAAGGAATTAAAGAGTTTTCATTAATACAATTAAAACACATCTGGCAGAAAGGGGTTAGTATAATTTTTTGAAACATTTTATCTGAAGACTGGAGGGAGCTTCAACTACCTGGTGAAGAACAAACTAAACCTAATGAGCATCAAGAACCCTGACACTTGTTAACCCAGTTGTTCTTTTTAAATCTGTTCAGATGGAATGAGTTAACTTTGGCGTGTCTACATGGTTATTAGGGTTTGTTCCTTTCAGTTTGTCAGTTTGGAAAGCATCTCCTTTATGTGAAATCAGTCAGGAGTTTTAACTGTCACCCAAGTATTTTAGTTGCAGTTAAATGGTGCAGAGCTCTGAATCCCCTTCAGGGCTTTTAGAATAACCTGCAGTTTTCAGAATGAATTTCCTTGCCTGGCTTTTAACACTCCCTGCCCCCAATTATCTGGCACTGCTCAAAGTGGAATAAGTAATGCATCCTGGAATCAGATTGTACTAGGCATTAGTTTTCCCACAGGACAGGCGTGGGTATGCTCCTCTTTCAGAACAACCCTTGCCTCTGGCATTCCCCATTTGCTGCTGAACCTGTCTGCTTCCCAACATTAACGTGCTAAATGCGTGCATCTGTCTGGTTGCTCCATGTTTCAGGCCCTGGGCAGAGCTTCCTGCCTGGAACCAGAGGTCAGCTGAAACAGCTGAGACTTCCAGTTGTGTGTCTGGGAACTCCTCCGGTGAACTCCTTAAGTGAGCACGTAAGACAAAGGTCTCCAGGTGTTGAGACATGGATCTGTTCATGGTGAGTGGCTGCTGCCAGATGCTGAGGTCAGTGGCTCACCTCTGCCTCCCTGACATTGATTCCTTCTATCAGATGAAGTGGCATGCCACAGCAGAGCTTAAAGCTGTTCATTCCTTACTTAATGAGGAGGTTCAGCAGGTGATAACATCACTGCTACAGACTGCAGGCTGCCCTACTGCTGTTGGACTGAGAGGAGCAAAGTGACTTTGAAGCAGCAACCTTATGTAAGTAGTTTGGCACAGCTTTTGGAAACTCTACTCCTCTGTAATTTGGAAGTCTCAAAGACTTACAGCAAAGCAAGTTCTGCTGTTTAGCTTGCACATTGAAAGGCACAGGAGCCACTTCTGCAAGGTCCTAGGAAAACAATCTGATAAATAGGTGTGTCTGAATCATGTGGACCTGCCTTTAGCACAGCAACCTGCATCTCCATGCAACTATCTTTTCTCTAGCCAAACTTCTATTTCACAATCGAACCTGAAATGGGATACAAGACTTCAGTCAGGACAAAGATGTAGAAAAAGTTTGCTATTGAGCCAAGAATGAAACCAGCATTTTACTTTCCTCTTTTTGACAGTCCTCTGCACTGCCTCTGCCCCCATCCATGCTTAAGTTAGCATCTGTTATGCTCTGGGACAGGATCATTCTTGTGGTTTTGATATGTTGTTAGCCTCAGGAAAAGGGAGAGGAGATGCATGATGAACCACTTCTTGATCTTGTCACAACAGAAACAAGATGACTGGAGGCAAAACCTCGAGGCATGTCTGCTACGAGGGGCGGTAGCTGTGTATGCAGAACAAAATATTTGTCTCTATTGGGTGAAAAGGCTCGTTCCTTAAAGCAGTTCCCATTTTCTGTGTACAAAGGATCTCTTCTGTACAAAGGATCATTGTTTATTTAGTGATATATACTACAGCCTAAGCAGAATTTCCCACAGGGAGCAGTGTGGGTGCAACACTCGTGTGTGAGCAAGCAAATGGAATTCAGCTGCCTACCCTTGCCTGCTCCTTGCTGCACATGGAGCCCAGGCAAGGTCAGCAGACAGGATATGGGCACTTGACTCATCTGCCTCTTTCTGCCTTTTACCATAACTTAAAATTTCCTTGTGTATTCAAACCCTCCTGCACCCCACTTCCTCTATCATGAAGAACGATCATGCCAACACAACACCTTGAATAATAAACATGTTTTGTGCAGGCACTGTTGACAAGACTGCAGTGCTATTACTGCTCCTTGATAGCATTTCCTCCCTTAGCTTGCCTTCCAAGTCCTTCTTTGCTTTCTTGCTCCATACATACACAGGATTTTCATCATAAAAGGAAAGGAAAATTCTTAGGTGGATATCCCAGGGCTTGAGGATTCCACTCCTGCCCAAGCTCATAATCTGTAGCTATCCTCAAGTATGGTAGTAGGAATCTTCTCTGTATATTCCTAAAGGAGAAATCACTTATTCTTTTCATGGATCCACTCAAGTGAATTGAGTGTATCATTACTATCGTTATACTGTTGTAGTATTATGAGTTAAGACTGAGAGAACTGTGTTTGTGCAGCCGTGAGAAAATAAAGCTTAGGGAGAGAACTTACCACCATGTTCCAAGGGTGGTTACAAAGAAGATGGAGGGAGATTCCCTTTTTTGCAAGAGTGACATGGAAAAGATGAGGGGTAAGGGGTGCTTCCAATTGGAAGTGAGGAAAACTTCCACTAGTTGATTGTTCTCATTGTGAAAAATCTCCCCAGGGAACTGGTGGATTCCCCAAAGTCAGACACTTGTAATATTCAGATGGACAGGGTGCTGGGCCATCATGTCTAGACCATGCTTTTTGCCAAGAAAGGTTGAAGCAGATGGAAATTGAGGTTTCCTTCCTGGTATTGATTGAAAATTATGATGCTTCATCTTGGATTTCTGGGAATCACCGCTGAAACTTCCAACCTGATTTACAATTAAAAGCAGGCACATCATCATCATCTGCTTTATATACAGGGACTTAATTTGTTAGTCTTATGAGTCAGAATTTGAGTCACTGAGGCTCCAGTTTCCCCAGGAGAGGGAGAGAATGTCATCCCATGTTGAGCAAAAATCCCAGTGGTAAGAACAAGCTGCCATGAGCATCAGTATTTTTAAAGTGCAAGTCTGTGGTGATAAGTTACATGTGATAACCTTCAGCCTGTACCTTCAGGTAAAAAGGTGCAGTAAGATTTCTTGTTAGCTGGCAATTCTAAGAAGAATTGAAGGTATAAGGTACTATTCTCTGTCAAAGTCAGTCTTAAGTCTGGTTGTTCAGGGTATTTGTTTAAGTGAATTCAAGCAGGAGATTAAATGACCTTCCTCAAGTGTTTAAATAAGTGGGAGGGGGATGATTACAGATTAGATGTTGCTTACAGAAACTATTTCATTGGGGGTTTTCCCTGAAGGCTTGTAGATTGCATCATCTGTCACTTTTCAGTGTTTTGTCTTAACTTGCATACTTCCCAATTGTGAAAATTTATCTGTTTAAGAAAAATAATTAAGAACCAGCTCGTTAAGGACCTCTTAACTCAAATGTTTCCTAGGTTGAATCACAGTATCATAGCACTTTTCCAATTTCCAAACTTTACTCTCTCCTAGGTAACCCTCCCAGCTTGCCATCTGTGGGCAGTTTATTTTGGTAAGGTGGAAGGAAGCTGTTAGAAGCTCTGAGAACCTGTGCTGGCACAATCATGTGTCACCGTACTTGGAAAATGCATGATTAATGATGTGATAACATCCAATGCAGCACTTTCCCAGCCTACTTTCACAGCTCTGTCCTCCCAGTGCTTCTTTCAGTGTCCTTGTTCTGGAAAACACAGCAATTTTCTCTGATGGCTGAAAACAGCTGTTTGAGCAGTGTAAATACTTGGAAGGGAGAGCAAGTGCCTCAGATTTCTGATTCAGGGCACCAAATAGATCAGAACAGTATTGGCTTTTTAGCACTAAAAGCATTCATTTGGAAAATGTAAATGTTATAAGAAGGAAGCATGTATTGTATCTTTTATTCTGGACACAGTTAAATTAAGGATGCTTTAGAACAGTAGGTTGTGATGTCCTTTTTTTCAGGTGCAGTATAAAAAGTTGAGAGATGGATTTAGTACGGCTTCTTTCCAACCTTGCTCTTGAAAACAGGCACAGGAACTGCAGAACTCTTCACCAGTGTAGATTAGTCTCTTTTGGGAATTGTCCAAATGTATCACCTGCACAGTGACTGATGCAGTTCTTCATACATTATTTGATCCTAACAGTGCCAAGAGAAGAAGAAAAATACCTCAGACAGTGGTAAAAAATAACACAATATTTAAAAGTGACTTTGTGTATTATTTAAGCAAGTGAAACAAACCAGCTCGATGAGTCACTAGCTGCATTTTAAAACATTTACAAACAAAAACCTAAATAAGGCAAACCCCTGCTGTCCTGGCTCATAAATGAGGTTCTCCAGGGAGAGTCACCAATGGTGTGTGCTTCCCAGAGGCCTCAGGCACAGTTCTTACAGTTGCTGTTGCCATGCTAGATTAGATGGCACCTTCACTAAGAAGGCACTGCCCTCTTCACCACAGGAGCTGCTGAACTGACACTTTTCTCCTCCATCTAGTTCAATTAACAGGCAAGATCACCCTTTGCTAGTCTAACTTAACTGTTCCTTAACCCTTTCCACTGGTCCCTCAAAAGGGGAGTCTGAGGAACAGAATATTTCCACTGAAATAACTGGCTTCAGAAGGTGATGTTTGTCCACAGCTTTAAGAATTGTTTTTGTTTATCTTGGGTCAACCAATTAATCCAAACAGAGATGTGTATGGGATAGGAGAGATAGATGCACTAGATCAGGAAGATGCAGCTCTTTTAGCCTTTCTTAAAAATTTTTCCAGTATTCACAGTAAGGTCTGTAGTGTTTTTGTCAGACTGAATTTGTTGAGCAGATAGGAAGTAGCATCTGGAAATGGAAGATAAGTATCTTGCACTGCCAAAGATAGTTCAAAATACCTAACTGAAAAGTCTTCAGATTAATATAACTGAAATACAGGAGTCTCAGACATATGATATTTCAGCTGCCTTTGAGATGCAGAATAACATTTTTGGCTAACCAGAAGGAATATGTTCTAATACTTAACAGTCTTTGCTATGCTAGAGGAGATGTTTTAAATTTTTGTGGCTGTTTGCTTAGTGATTAGCAATGGGAAAACAACAACCAACATAATCTTTAAAGGTTCTTGGAGACACAGATCACCTTTAAATTTTATGAAAGGTCACTGACCATCAAAATACAATAATAATGAGAGGAAATAGTTTACTAACTTCTCTCTGGCTAGTGTTACATGTGAATACGTTAATGTATTTTGGCTACAGTACACTCTTGGCAACACAGGGAGACCTAGACACAAGCTCTGCAATAATAGCAATTCCTATATATTAACTTCAAAATTATAGCCATTAAGATGATTGAACATCTTTCCATTCAGTCATTAAAAGGAACAAGACATAAAGAAACATTTACAACAAACTTCCTTGACAAATCCAAATAATGAAGAGTGATAGGAAATAGCTAAGATAATGAAGTGTGTTTTATGTCTCATCTCAAATGCACATCAGCAGAAAGGGCTGAAATCTTTGTGTGTCATCATCACAGGGGAGGAAAGTTTGTGGCAGGATGTGATGCACTCTAAAGGCCTTGGCTTCTAACTGAAAACTCTGCAGACATAAGAGCTTAGGGCCAGGTTAATAATCAATCTGGGAATGTCAGAGAAGTCCAAGGCACCACAGTAAAAAATAACCTTGGTATCTTGGTAAGCCTGCTACATGCAGTGCATCATCTGCAGCTGAAATGGGAGGCTTTAATTTCTGACCTTAACACAGACATCAGGTTTGTTTAATGCAGAAACAGGTAGTGTCAGTTTGAAATCCACCTAAGTATGCTGCAACCTTAACCATTCCCACCAGCCTCCAGCATCAGGAGAGTGTCCCTTCCCAAGGGAGTAATGAGCCTTACATACTTGAATATTTATTATCTTACCTGTTTGGACACTGAAGACTTCACTTTCCTGAAAGCTTCTTCAAAGTGTTTACGAGAAACCTTGATTTCTCCTTAAAGAACAAAGCACAATAAATTACTAAAATTGCAGACAACTGACACTCAAGTGACTGTTGCATGTATTTCAAGGCAGCATTCATGAAACGTAAGTAACCGAATTCCCTTAACCTTTCTGGAAGTGAATCCCTTAAATTCTGCTGCTTCCAGTTCTGGACTTTATTTATTTTTTTTTCATAAATTCAATATTAAACTTCCCTGTTATTAAGAAGTACGTAGAAAACATTTTGTTATTGTTCCAGTTCTACTCAATTTCTAAATAATTGGCTTCATATCATTGCCTTCTCTGGCATTACCTGGAATGAAAGCTTTCACTGCCACAACCCCCTGTGTTTAAGTTTATGCAAACTGACATTTTGACCTTAATGCAGCTATCCACAGTAATTATTTCTAATAACAACCTTTAGAACAGGTTTTTGTAGTATGTTAAAACATAAGCATACCTCAAAAAAGTAATGGATTCCTCTGCTCTCACAAGGAAGTACCTTGTTTAATCTGGATTTAAGAATTCCAAGATGCCACTGCTATAAAAGATTCACTGCAAGCTAACACTATGCACAGGTATCAAGTATGACAGAAATACAAATTGTAGTCTTGTTTGGTGCATTCTTTTCAACTCTTTCATTAGGATGATTATTGCTTTTATTTCCACCTCTGCCAACATGAAAAAACTCTTAAAACTTATGTATTTTGAGTCTGAGTTGAACAAAAAATCTTCTGCTGATACAGTAAAAGACTAAATAGCAAATGGAAGACACTAAATTAAAAATAAAATATACCTTGGCTAAGGTATAAAGCAGAAGAGCAAATAGCCTACAGTTATTATTACCTGTGTTAAAAGTAAAGATGAAGGTTAAAGTTCACTGAACTAAACATACAACCTCACTGCTCTCTCATCTCACTTCTCTGGAGCTCATGTTCAACATTCCTATTACCAGATAAAGTTATACCTCAAAAATTTGAAGATGCAAGTTTAAAATATCAAGAATTGAACCTGTTTCCCCAAGGAAATGCTATTTACAGTAAGAAAAAGGTTCAACTTGGGACCTTCCCAGAAAACAGAGTACTTTTATACTGAGCCATTTAAACTCCATAAAAAAATAAAATGAAGCGATGAGAATTTAATTTTGCTTTCACTTTTGTTTTTAAGGATGTAATTTTTAGTGAAATCATGACAATGCTATAGGGAGGGAGAAAATCTCCTGCTAGATAGCTGACCTCTCATTGCAAGTAAGTTAAGACTACTTCATGCTTATTATGTGACAAAAACTTGCCCAAAACTTGATCAGGTAGAAAATGTAGCTGTGAGTAATCTAGACCTTGGCTATTTGCATTAACACACTTTGCTCAATTCCTAATGATAAAACCATTTTGTCTGAATAAGTAGCTACAAATATTTTATTATTTAAAACCATTTATATTGTTAAATTAAAATAATGAAGTATAACAGCAGGTACAAAATAAGACAATATACTGAAAACTCTAAATATGGAATTGGTGTTTTCCTGTTTACATAGATGAGTGAGAGATAGGTGGTTCCTATCAAACAAGGTCCAGATCTTGCTTTTCAAATTCAAGTGCAAAGAAGCAAGACTTTATTCTCACTTGTTAAACCACACTTGCTCTTAACTGCTCTAACAAGAAGTCTCATAGATTCTCTGCTTGGGATCAGCCTTAGAGACTGCAGGTGATATGGGGCCACTGGCTATCTTTTATAAAAATGTACAAAAAGAGTCATAGTTTAGAAGGTCTGTGTTTGTCACTGCAGCTGAAACAGGAGTAAGAATCTCTCCTATTATTTCTCATACCCTGTACATTCTGTGTAACTAGATCTGTTAGAAATAACTATACAAGATCAAGCTAAACAGGTGAGTTAAGATGTTAATGGGAAGAACTCAGGAGCACATGGTTCCAAAGTTTCTGAGGAACTTGACTGAGAAACTGCAGAACTGCTGCAGTAGAGTGGGTCCCACTCTGGCAGCGGTGCTGAAACCTCTTTTATTCAGCATTTTCAGTGGTTTGGAAAAGGGAGGCAGAAGTGAAAGTTTGCAAATGACAGTGAACGTTTCTGGGCAGTCAATGCTGGCCCAGTGATGAGGAAATCCAGGGGTACTTCATAAAAGTGAAAATCTGCCCCATTCCTGGGAATTTCCCCTACAAACTTCTGTATCTGGCAATTCTCAGGCCATAGTGACTAACATGATCAGCTTGCCTAGGCCTGTTCAGATTGGCAGTAGAATTTTTGAATTCTCCTAAGAAATATCACGAGAAGGATACCTTTCCATTTCACTTTCTAAAAGTACCTTCAAGCAAATCACTGCTGAGCATTAGAAAACCACACCCCTGAATTTATTCCAGAGGGAAAATATCAGGCATAACAAGAAGTTGCAACAGTTTCTCCAGAATAGAAAGGAGCAGCCCTGACTCCAAAGGACTGACTGAGGAGGACACTCAGCATCCACAGCCAAGCACAGCGTGGGAGGGGAGGCAGCTGAGCGTGTCCCACTGAACACTGAAGGAAGAAAATCCCCAGTCTTATCTTGAAGATAAAGATGAACAGAGTCTCAAATCAGAAACCTCCTCACATGTTTTCATACCAATCAGGGCTGAAATCTTGGAAACCCAAGGACAGTCCAAGCAAACAGCCGCTATAAACATGCAAATCAAATTGTACATATATTATGGACTTGCTGGCTGCTTACACATTCACACAGTCAGTGCTTAGGCTGCAATCCTAACTGAAGGCTGAATTCAAGGGATGAACAGCTTTGAATAAAGCCTGCCGTATTCTGAGCAGTTATAAAAATGACCAGGATAACTCAGATCTTTCTACCTCAAATCAAGAGTTTTATCCAGCTACAGCAAGCAAAATGGGTAACCAAGTCATACAAGAGGGAAGGGTTTTATAGCTCCGGTTTTTTCTTCCTCTAGTTGAACATGCTTGTTGCCTCAGAACAAGGAATACAAACACTGTGCTCTGGTAATCTGCTGTTGCTAAAAACCAGGCAAGACTGGATAGGTACTAGATCAAAAAGAATCATTCAAAGCCATTAAAATACCAGTGTTGCTCTTAGAAATCATAATGAAAGCCTACAATATTTTCCAAGGACATAATCTGAAACATCACAATTCCACCTTAGCTTTGCATTTTGACTTAAAGGTAAAATAACAAACAAAATCACTGAGAAAAAAATCTAAACAGACAGGCATTTTATATAAAAGTTTCCATCTAGAATTTAAAAATCCCCAGGAAAATACAGAAGGTTTATATTAAACCAGCAGTTCAGACAGATAATGAAAGGGCAGAGATTGTACTTGGATCAATTTATAACTCCCTGTTAAAGTCCTGGCAAGAGGCACTGATGAGCTAAGCACCAAAGATCAAAAGTGGCACTGAGATTTTCCCAGTTGTGTCAGTGCTGCATGTACGTGTTCAGTTACACAACACAGCTGGGTGCCAAAGGTAGGAAATCAGGGAATTTCAGTTTATAACCCTCCTCCAAATACATCAGCATAATTAGTGTTTGGTAGTGACAGGGAAAATTGGCAAAGGGCTATTTAGTCTAGAAGATAATCAGTTTACATAACCATTTAACAGAAACTTTTCTTTAAGGTTTCAACCGTCAATTCTTTAAAAATAAGAATTATGCTGACTTCTAGCATAACCATTTTTCCTGTCCCCTCCCCTACCTCCCCTTATGTAACTTAATTTTTGTTTGGCTCAGAAGTCAATCAGTCAATATACAGCTTTCACAGCCTTATGCTGGTCTTCAATTATTTTAAACACTTCATATTCCATTTATCTTGTCACTGTTCAATTAAGATTTTCTTTTTAAAGCTTTCTTACCCTTCTTGCTTTGAGTATTCTGCAGGGCCATTTCCTGTCTCAAGGCACAAATGGAAGCCTCACGCACGAGAGCTGAAAGGTCTGCCCCTCTAGGGATACAAACAACACATTTTTGGGGGATGAATTTCTCTTTTGCTGATGGAAAGACAAGACACTAAAAGTGACATTAAAATTTGTTTGTGCTGTCAAAAGGTTTCATCTTAAAGACACTGGAAAGAGGTGTGAGGATTACACAGTCTGCAGCCTTCATTAGAGGTGAAGCCCTTCAGATTTTAGCCACAAACTAAGATCAAATTAATGAGAAAGCAGGGAAGAGGCAAAACTCCTGTTCAGCCTTTTTGAAAATATCAAAGGGTTGATCAATACTGTGCCACTTCTTGGGAAAATAACTTCCTTTTTTTATAAATCTTATGAAAGATTCAAATGAAATCCCTCATTATTACAAAAAGGAGTTGCTCAAAGCTGCATCAATAGTAAAGTTAACATCCTCTTAAAATAATAATATCCACAAAACGTGGTCAGATCAGTTTAAGTATTTCTTTCCACTGGAACTTTTCACATGTCTTTCAGCTGATGAAAGTCATCAAAGCAAAAAAAAAAAAAAATTCAAAATTGATTCCCCATGCTTCATTTTGGGGTACTAGGCATAAAGTATGCAAAAATCAAAAATTAACCCCCACCAAACAAACCAAAACCAAAGACATCAAAACCCACAACAAAAACCCAAACACATGCACACACACAAAACACCCAAAGTCAAATTACAGATAAAACCAAGCATCAAAAACCCCTCAACCAAACAACAAAATCTCAAACAAAAAATGCACAAAAACCCCACAACAAAAAAACCAAACCAAAACCCCCACACACTGAACAAAAAAAACCACTGGACTATAAACCAGTGAGTGAAAGGTATAGAAAAAAAAATTACTCATCTTTCCCAAGTAATACTGTGGCAAGCAGCCTGTCATAAATTTTATCTTCAGTGAACTCCATAAAAACATTGAGTATTACTAAATTACTGAATAGCTTACAGCTTTTTAAGTTTTATGGACCATAACTGCAAATTATTCTGATGGGTATGGCCATCAAGCTTTCCCAAAAGCCACACCTTGCTATTCCCAAAGCACACGCTGATAATGAGCCCTCATTACTTTGTCAAACAGATTGCTCCAAACTCTGTGACAGAACAAGTTGGTTATGGCTGTTTAACCAATTTGGTGTCATCAGCATTGTGTATAGGCCCACAACTTAAAAAGGGCTCTTTGGTTCTCAGATGATGCAAGAATTATAAAATAAAACCAAAGAAAACCAAAAGGCCTCCACTGTTCTGTATTTGCAACGTGAACACTATTCCAGATGAAGAAGACTTAAGCATCCATAAATTCCTATGAACTTCTTGGAAAAAAGCACGAGGGAAATCAAAAAAAAATACCCTAAGGGAAAAGGTTTATAAAGTTAAGAAGCCCTCTTAATAATACCAGCCAAACACAGCTGATCATGCATCAAAGACTGCTGGCACTGCACATGAAGTATGAAGTCAAAACTAGAAGATACTCACGTGTAACAATCACAGTGCTGGCTGTAAGCAATTTCCTCCAGGCTCACATCACTATCTAGGGGAGGCCGGGTGCCATCCTGAAGGAATTGAGGTGAGGAAAAAGAGCAGGTAAGAAAACATTTGATTTTTTACATCTGCCATCCCTGAAGTGATTAAGTTTCTTTAATCAGGAATCATATAGGGCTGCAATATCCACAAAGGCTAATATTTTTAATCTCAAACTGGCAAGAAGGATAATCAGCCTTAAACCCATTTAATTAGAAAATGTTAAGCAGTGTAAAATTTTAACTTGCCACCCACAGATTAGATTTTCTCTAAGGAAACGATGGCCAGCCTGCCCCAGGGCATCGTAACACCAACACTACCCCATATGTAAGCTTATTTTTAACAATAGTTGGTTGCTTCACCAGCTTCATTTAGCTGAACTTCCTCTAGTTTTACTGTGTGTTGAAATCAAACAGCTAAGCAATAGGCATGTCAGTTTAGTCTTATCACCTTTAAGACTAAATTAATTGTGTATCTTTTATATTCTGGATATAGATTTTCAAACTTAGAAGTTTTCCATTTAGACTTCTTAGGAGTTTAGATATACTGTAAATTTTTGGACACTACTTTTCCATATTATTACTGCTTCCTCCACAAAAATCCGAGAAGTGGTTTCTTTTGTTATTATTTTTGCATCTCCAATAGAAGTTTTAATGACATAAATGGTATTTGAAACTAGCCAACAAAATTTCCAAACACTGTAAGCTTGGAGATCCTCCTGTTATCCTTAGACAACAGTAAAGCATTATAATGATAACACAGAGATTCAAGATGTCTCTTTGATCAAACAATACCTGAGTTTTGACAGGAAAGAACACTTTTATGATACAATGATAAATTTCTGCCAGATACTCATTTGACAGAAATGCACAAATTCACATAATTATTTTCTGACTCATTCGGAGGAATTAACATACTGCATACCTACAATACCTTCAAGAGAAGAAAAATAAGATGTATAGTAACTGGCAAGTTAAAACACTTGAATACCTAACAGACAGTGGAACAGTCAAGGACTAGGCAGAGTAAGGAAACAATCTTGAATGAATCTTTAACAGTTAGAAAGGAAAAAAACAAAACAGAATAACACCACAACAAAAAGATAAAGGATTAGCCTGATTGGAAAACATCTTAAAGAGAGACTTTAACCTGGAAACAAGGAAGCTTCATACAATTTCATATGGGATACTTTAGTCATTCTTACAGGAAATTGCAAGCCAGAGAGATGCCTCCTCTGCTAAAAAGAAATGTTTTACCTATTGCTTTGTGGAGCAAATACATTGGGCATTTTTTGCTCTCCCTGCTCTGGTGCCAAGCTTTGTGCATCAGAGAAGCTTGATGCAGCTTGCAGGAATGTTTAAGTACAGTAGTAACTGAAACATGTGAAGACAGGCTTCTCTTGCATAATATACATAATTGGGAATGACTGATTAATACAAGTTAACTGAAATAAAAGTCTTTCACAACAGAATTTCAGCCCACATTTGGGTTGTCTGTCTTGCTGACAACCTATTCCTCCCCCAAGTCCCTTTTCTACCCCTCATGCTGCCTTCCTAAGCATCCACATTTTCATTCAGCAATGATTCTGCTTCCACATGCTGTGCATGCATTCCTTGGAGATTTCTGGGAATGCATGCCATCATCCAGAAGCCACTCACATCTGCACCAAACATTTTGTTTTCTCTGGCCTTGAGCAAATGTGTTCTCATATTTTTCAAACCTCCTCACCTAGAATGCATGGATGAAATTTGACAAAAAATGAAGTATTTCAATTAATTTAACAATTTTCCCCTCTTCCTACTCCATGTTCTTCTTGCACCTAACTCTTACACATTTTTAAAGATTTAACTCCTCATTCACCACAAGGATTTGTAATCAAAATAATCAGACCAGTGTGAATTAAGCATGCATGAAAGCATCTTGCATTCTAAAAAGCATTACAAGCAACATGATAACCAGTGGCAGGATCCACAGAAACCAAGCTGAAAAACACTCTGCAAGGTACTGCTGCTGTCAAGAAGGTCCATAAGCAAATGAAGTCACACAAAGGCTGATTTGTCAGCAGAAGACAAAAATATTTTGGCAGTGGGATAATAACAGGATTGCCACATCCCATTACCACTCCCCTTGGTGTTATCCCAACAGGAAGATAAGACTGTAGGAACAAAGATTCCCAGCAGAAGGGAGCAAAGACACTTTTCAGTGACCTCGCCCAAGATTTATGGCAGTAAATGCAATTTGGAACTTGATTCCCGATGGAAAACTGCAAACAGTTCTCCCTAACAATCAGCTGATCATTGACAGACAAGAGGAAGCCAAAACATGGAGTGAGGACTGAATAGAGTTCCTTGTCCTCAGTGTTGCCCATGAGTGATCCTGGGCAGGTGCCTACATGCGGCTGTGAGAGTGTAAGCAAGGGAAACGTGTGAGAGTGAGAAATCAGCTCTGTTTAATGCCAGCTTTGCTCCAGTAAAGGGAGCAAAGCACCAAGCTCTGCTGCACTACTCCCCTACACTCCTGATTACCTTTAAAAATAAATTTGGTAAAATAAAAATCATGATTCCTTACAGTATTCACAGATGTTACACTCAATTCCTCTCAACATCTCATGAAGAACAGTAAGAACAGGGTTGTAAAAAGTATTAACTGAAGTATTTCTGTAAAACTTAGAAACAAGAAACTGGTCTACTGCAAACAGCAAATGAGGGAATACTTTATCTTCATCCATGAAGCAATGCACAGAACAAATGAAGGAAAATCTAACATCCTGAATTTGTAATGAGAGGTCACCCTCTGAACATCCATTTTGGCATGAAAGAGCAGGCTGCAACAAGTTCTCACTTTCTGAATTCTGAATCAACTATTGCCTATACACCACAACTTTTACGGTTACACAGGTCTGGATTATCTTTTATTACAAATACACTAAACAATTTTTGCCAGACTTCTCATAGTGCTATCTTTCCTCTACAATAAAACTTTGTCTCCTTTGCAGCTCAAAAAAAGATCTGCTAGAACACCTGCTCTTAACAATCAATGTTGATCTACTGGAAACAAGTAGGAAATATCCAAGTAATTCATAAGGCTTTTTATATTCTCTTTTAAGGCCTTGATTCCTACTGTCCCATACCTGGAGAAACACTCATACAGAATTCTATAATCCAAGTCTCTGAAGTGGCAGATTGTGCTGTCCACCACAGGGAGGACCCATGAAGGCACAGATTTTACATTTTCACATTAACTTACAACCTCAATCATCACAAGCTTCTTTTAATCCTAAAGCCAATTAGATGTCACAACTACTGTTGAGCAAATAGATACAGCTTGTGAATCATTCTGCTGAATGTCTGGAACCCCCCAAAAAAAAGCTTACAAAACACTTCTAGGCCCATTACTCAACTCAGATAGGAATCTTCTAATTAAATCTGTTCAAACTGTGACTATAAAGGCAGCAACTTCTGTGTTTAACAGGTTTGCTTTACTCAAGATTCATCAGCCCCTTGCAGTCCCAGAGAAAATTTAACAGTAGATGAGCTGAGGGATTATTTTTATGACCCATGTGTTTCATGGGACAGGATCCTGCAATTCTTTGTAACATTTGTCTTACATCATTTAACCAGGCTTCAAAATCAAGGATACGTTTCCAAATACTCACTTTGGTGATGGTCTTTAAAATAGCAAGTCGATCTTCAGGTGGTGGCAAACCCACATAGAGTGTTTTATCCAGCCTACCAGGACGCAGGATAGCTGGGTCAATTATATCTTAGGGAGGGGAAAAACAGAAAAGAATTAATCCAGAAATGAGATGCACCCTTAGGAACATCTGCACATGAGAAGGAATACATGCATATTTGTACCAAGACTCAAAGAAGCATTTGTGCCATGACTGAAGCTCTGAGCATTAAAGGAGCTGATTGAAAAAGTTTCATTTTTGTCAACAAGTCTGTAACACCCAGTACAATTAAGCCACATCTGATCAATGATGGCTCATAAATACCAGTTTCATCTCTTCAGATAAGAAGACAACTCTACATTTGGCAATACAGAATTTGAACATTTTTGCTGAGGAATTCCACATTCATTATTAGCAGTCTGTCCTACTGGAAGGAACTCTATCCAAAGGGACAATGCTAAGTCAAGCACACAGGGCCAGTCACAACCATCCATATGCAAACTTAATTTTATTGGTAATTTGAATTTCTACTGCATAATGGTTATCTGAATGGTAAAACAGGAAACCCAGGAAAATACCAAAGATAGCTGCAAAGTACAGAATTTGTTTCCCAGGGAGAACTACAGACTTGAGTTTATTATGTGTGGAGAAGTAAGAAAGCAAAATATATCACAAATATTTCTAGAAAATCATTTCAAGCTTAAGTGTAACAGAAATGTGTAGCAGCATTTTAGCACCACAGGCTTTGATACTGAATGTACACAAAGTAAGTCAGGATATAAATTCTGACTATTGGTATAACAAGAGATACAGACAGGGCATATAACTTGGAAAAGTCCTCAAGTCCTGTCTGTATTTCAGCACAAACTGCTTGCATGATGTTTCTCAATGCTTCTTGATACCCTATTTCCCTATCTAGCAAAACCCAATAATGGTATTGATTGCTCTGCTTCACTAAGGAAGTCTATGGAGTCACCATCCCTGGAGGTACTAACACCTGTAGATGTGGCACCTGGGGACACGGTTTAGTGGTGGATTTGGCAGTGCTGGGCTAACAGGTGGACTCCATGATCTTTAGCCTTTTCCAACCTAAATGGTTCTATGACTCTGATATCTTACATGCCACAGTAATGCAAGCAGCAAAGTTACAGAAGCACTCACAGAAGATACAAAGAAATCCATACTTTTACTATAACAGACTATTTTAAAGTAAATAAATTATAAGAATGTGTGAAGTAGCTACTGCAAGAATCTCTCCCAAAAGTGACAGATGATAGTTCCATCTAAGTGTGAAGCTGGAAATTATCAAGGCCTCCCAATGAAGCTGCCAACACCCTGCATTGGCTCTGCCCTCCTGACAAAACAAGCTAACGGTCAACTACTGCATTAAAGGTGAAGGACTGGAAAAAGTGAAGCTACTTATCTTTACTATACAGATGTTTTAAAGAAAACAAACACCACCCAAGCCCTAAAACAGTAGCAGAGAAGTAAAACCATCGCCTTTTTTTCAAATGAAAAAATTTGCTTAACTGTGAAAATACTTGGACTACCTGATCCTACCACAGTATGGTTTGGATCCACTTTTTAAAGATGCTCATGGTTTTGTTCAAGTTGTTCTCTCAGTTATGCTTAAAGGACAACTCCATTATCATTTTCTTGGACAAAAGTATTTTTTTCCCCTAGGATACAGCAGTCATGGGCAGAAGCATCTAGGGAAGAAAAATCAGCTACTGCAAATGTGATGAGAATGGTGAGGGAGAAACAAAAGGAATGACTTATTGTATTAATTTAATCCTTTGTATTAATTTAATCCAGACCAGATGAATCAAGGGTTAAACAGAATCCCTGCCATGGCAGGCACAGACAAAAACATGTTCCTTATACATCTGTGCATAGTTCCAGATGACACTTTGTCTTGCTTTTGATGCAAGTGCATTTTCCTGTTTCTGTGTTCCTTGTCCCATTATTAATAGGAGATGGCAAAGTTCACTCAAAGGATTTGTTACAAACACCAAAACAAATACTTTAAATAGGGCCTGCATTACAACACCAGGCTCTTGCTGGTTTCCCCATTCTAATGTTCCAAAAATAAAATATTAAATAACATTTTAAAATATTGAGCTTGCTATGGAAAATACTGTTTCCGTTTTGCATGCTGAGGATGTGGTACTTGCTATTTGTCCAACAATATGAAGACAGCAAATGTGGTCTGAACTTGCATTCATCTTTTTGTATGGAAATTATCACACTGCCTGCATTCAAAAAGTTACCACAACTGACAGAACTAGATAAACTGCAGTAATGGTGGTTTACAGCAACAAGACCACACCAAAGTCTGAAACACTCCTCATCTCCTTATGAATCAACTCATTTCATTCTGGTTCAGATCTGGGCCTGAAGTTCTTGAAAACTCAAATCACATAACCCAGAAAATGAGTATTAACTCGTTGGACAAACTCACTCATTAGATGCACTTCATATCCATTTAAAAGAACAGAATGAGGTACCCTTTAAGGAATTTCAAAGCATTCCACCCTTGTAAATCATAACACTCTCTCCATATCTATTATCTTAAAACTTATCTAAACAGAAGAGAGTCAATTCATTTCAGATACATTTACCATTTTAATGAAATTAAGGTAATTATTGCAGATACCTCTTTCAAACCCATTATTATCATCCCTCAAGTTGGAAGGAAGGTGAAGCATGGAAATGTGATAAAACACAGCACTCCTTTTCCAAGCAGTTGTCTCACAGACAGAATATACTTCTACTGGGAGAAATGTCCAGTTAATAATTTCCTGCCTTTCTGAGGTGATCAATGGTGTTGACTGTCATTAGAAGACAGTAGTATAATTTTCCAAATAATTTGACAAAATTACATGAGAAGATATTTACAGTACATCCATTCCTTACTTTGGTTTAAAGGCTTCAAACAGGCACTAACATCTAGAGAATTATGTCCCATTTCAATTTGCTACACTGCTCTTCAAATTACTGCAGATTTTTACAGAACCACTGAAAGTATCTGTGCATGAATTCCTATACAGTGACCTTCTCCTGTTCTATAATGGAGTCTCTTAGTCCCATATGTATTTCCAGTTGATTATTCCTGTGTTATCTCAATGGTAGAGGAGCCAAGCACATTCACAGAAGGCCAGTGCTTACCAGCAATGACAACTGTTGTGTGAGTCCATCAAACTTCTCCCACACTCTCAGTCCAGCTTTTAAAAATATATTTGAAGTACACAAGATCTAGGCCCTCCCATTTGTGATGTTCTGAAATGCAGGCTCAGAAACTCTGAAAGGTTTTCTGAGACTCCAGGTGAACATTGCACTTAACAACTGAAGTTACTGTGAAAGGTACACAACACTCAAGGGCTGCTGAAATGCAGAATATAATTTGTGTGAAATGGAACTATTATAATAGAAATTGTTCCATGCCTCACGTATTAAGTGCTTTTCTTAGATCTTATCTTGCCTTTAATTCAGCAACATGTATAAACAGGTGAAAACATAAACAATGCCCAAACCCAAACTGTAACTATTGTTAAAGACTGGTGATTATTTTTTAAATTGTGTTTCAAAACATGTGGTTCAGGTGAATAGCTCTAAAAAAATGAAAATAAACTTGCTAACAAAAATAGAACTCACTGAAACTAGGATTGTGCTCAAAGGTAGAAGAGGAATTTTGCAAGAATTAATTTAAGAAAGCTAGAGAAAGAGGCCATGAATAAAAGCAAGACATCATCACAATTTATATCCAGTTTAAAAATCACTGTCTTGTCTGTTTCCTCACATTACACAGTTCCCTATATCCCAGGGGAAATGCTGATACCTTGGTCAGCATTTCTCTAAGGAGTTTATAAATGTTCAAAGCCTGTGGAAGTAAGAGAAGAGCAGAAAGGAGCAGTATCCCATCCTGAAATTCAAACTGGTAGCTAGAAAATTGTGGGAAATTACAGATTTCATTCAACAGTAATGTTTGGCAGTTGTGTAGTATTTACTGTTGAATTTGGGGAAGGAAGGAGGCTGGAAAAGAATATAATTTCCCTGACCCATAAAGGTGCTAACAGGACATGACATTTCTGCCTGTATTTTTCTCTCCCTCTCTCTCTAATGATATTGAGTGCTTTAAAAGTTTAATCCTCTTCGAAGTCTGACATTGATTCTGCATTTAGATGGAAAGAGATTGAGTTGGGAATACTGCATCCCTGCTAATTTAGAAGGAGTCCAGGAATATCTGCAGAGGACATTCAAAGTCATCGAGTAAGTGCAAAAAACATTCAAATATCTTGCTTTTTAGGGCACATCAAAGGCTTTTATCAGCACTGCCAGATCGTAGATGATAAACAAAGGAACCAATCTATTGTGCCTACCCTTTTGCCAAAATGGGAATTAAAGCCTTCCAAGTGTTTAAAGGCTATATAAAAGAGAATTTGGCAGTTCTTCAGCCACGAGGTATAAACTACCACCATTTCACAGTAATATCCTGTCCCAGGTGCCAACACCTCACTGGAACAACTGTGTCAGGAACATACCTTGATGCCAAAAGTGGCTGAGCCACTGCCATCCTAACTGCAACTACTCCTAAATAATAATAACAACAATAGCAATAATAACAACAACAGTAATAATAACTTACGAGAGAAGACTCTTCCTATTGCACAATTTCAGGCTACAATGCTGACAATAAACAAAACAGTCATGTACAGTACCAGCAACCAACTATCAAAGCTACCAGGTATGCAATCACTCTAAAAAAAGCAGCATCTTGAAAAGCCATTTTCTTTCCCAATAAACTATACTAACATGGATTAAAAACTATGAGATCTCACACTTCACAGCACTGGTTCAGTGGAAGACTGCAGAAGTTCTGCTGGCACACATATATATTATTTAGAATTACATTACACAATTCCTCTCCCCAGCACCACCTCTACTCACCACAACTATGACAAAAAAACCCTTTCTTACAAAGATTTAAAAACCTGTTTAGGCACCACAACTTTAATTGTTTGGGGAAACTAATTCAATATAGTAGCCAGGCTAAGCTGTGCCTGTCCTACAGGCCTCTGCTTGGGCTTTGCATTCTTAAGGTCAATTTAAAAGTGCTTTACCAACACAGACTTCACTGCTCTCTGCCTGCAGCGTACTCCTTTCAATTAGCCAGACCACACCAGCAAAAGTTCATTTGGTGAACACTGCCTCCTCCTAAGCGCCATAAACAGTGAATAAAGTACAGGAGAGAAAAAGCAGTTTCCCCAGCTTAACCACATCTTCAGAGGAAATTGTTCTGATGACACTCTATTTCCTCATACTGACAAATGCAGATATCACAGGAAAAATTTATGGTCTAAACCTATCAAAAATGTTATTCATACACACAGTCCTTCTAAAGCAAGACATCCATCCTATCCAAACTGCATCTTCCAGCCGAAAAAAAAAATATGCTGGCAAAACAACTAATTGTATCTTTATCAAGATAAAATCAGCAAATTGAAGGATATAAATTCAATAAATAGAAATTAATTGTATTTGATATCCCTGTCTTTGCATTTTCTTTACATTTGGCATTTTAACCTCAAATCCCCTTTTTTCACAAATGTCACTGACTAGTAACACATGCTGATTTCATGCCTTTCACACTTTCCAGCTGCCCTCAAATATGAGCCCAAACCTCATTATTTGGTAAAAGCTTTGTCATTTTAACTATTCCTGTATGGCCAAATAGTACATCTGCCACTGCAGCTGAAAAAGGCAATAGTGACCTTTCAAAACCGAAAAAAAAAAAGATCCCCAAGCCATTCCAGAGGTACTTTCTAACCACCTAAGGGTAAAAATGCACCTAGGTAAGGCTTACAGAGAGTGGAATTAACAATTGAACAGGTGTCTATTTCACATATGCACGAAAAACAGACCTGTAAGCAAGCATAGATCAGTGCAAACCTAAATCAAGGAATTAGGACAACCCTGCCACATGTAAATATTTATATTTTGCTATTAACATCTGAGGAGTATTTACCCTCTCCTGGCCCTGGTGAAGCTGCTGGAGTGCTTGCACTCAGCTGCCTCCTGGAGAGGAATCCTTAGCTCAGAACAGTGACACAGAGCAGCCCAGAAAAGGATCAGCTCCGTGCCCAACCGGCTGAGGAGGCACTGCAGGAAGTACAGCTGGATGAGCCCTCACTTCAAAAGTGATGGAATTCCCAGCCCAAGCTACCAGTCAGAGATAATGACAAGTCAGTAATTAGATATGAAGCCCTTGAGAAACACTTCCAAATAGGGCTGCTTGATACAAATGCTTGCAATAGCACAACCTATTTAGGGAGAGATCTCCTTCCTAAGGGAACTCCATGACACTCCCACCAATACTCTGGGAATATCCAACTACATCTATACAGAGCATAACCTTATTTGCTATTCTGCATTGCATTAGATAGCTCAGAACCAGCAAGCTCATGCCAGAAAAACCTGCCACTTTAAGTCAAAGAATTTGTATAAACAGGTAGAGACTGAAGCCCCTACTGCTCATACTTAACCACATGGAAGGCTTGAAAGTCTGTCATGCTGCAAAGAAATCAAGACATAGAAAGATCTTCCTCCAAATCTTTGAAGCTTTTGACCATTGGAATTAAAACCACCTCAGAGTTGCCTATTATAGATGATTTCTGACCAAATTTTCCTTAATTTATAGAACACAAGCAGTATCAAGTATTTTAATTTTCTCATCATCTAAATTATATCCAAAATAGCCATGCTACTATTTTTCCTGTTAAGCCATTTCTCAGTAAAACTCTACATCTTGTCCTTACTTAATACATGCAGGTAAGAAAGAATTGTGTCTCACTGTAAGCAGGAATTTGCCAAATATCTGTTCTAGGTGCAAAATTTCTTTCCAGAATTTGGGTACCTACTCCAGTATGCTTTTACCAAGACACCCTTGTAACCCTGTATTTCATTTCATTTCATTTCAGTTGCAATATTCAGAAAAATGCTCATAACTGAGGAAGTGCAGCACATTCTCTTGTATGTTTCTAAACTGACAACAAATTCCTTTATTTATGACCCACAGCTTCTACATGGAATTCAAATTCAGGAAAGACAAGTTTCTTTCTATGTATAAAACACAAGGCTTCTCCATAATGCAAAACAAACAAACAAACAAAAAAACCCAAACCAGAGATAGAAAGTTGCCTGTAAAATGCATGATGTTTGTAAAGCAGACATCAGTATTTAGCTTATTAACTGAGAAGATGCTGCTGGAATTGCAAGAGCTACCAAAAACTGAAGAGCCAGTGAGAGAGCAAAGACAGCTGTCCATATCCAAGCTGGACAGAACATGAAAAAACAGCAGAGTAACTGTTCCAAAGAGAGTCTAGTAAGGAACATAGAGCCTAGGAAGCAAAAGAGAAGCAAATGGAAAAATGACTTAACATGAGACAGATGTCTTAAGGAAAAAAAAAAAAAAAGATAATAGAAAACTATAAGGCTGCTTTGGATAGAAAATCAATTTAAGCAGCAAAAAAGAAAAACAAAACAAAACAAAACATTTTAGGTCTCTTTTCTGCTTCTACATTGCAAGGAGATAATCCACAGCAGTCCAAGGTCTTTCAAAGCATTTTAACAGCAATGGTACCAGGTGCTATGTGAGAAACATTTTAAAGAGATTGCTTTATCTCACAATGCCACATGAACATGGAACAGAATAACTGATCAGAAAAGCTTTGGATTTGAGCAGACCCTGTAATTTCAAGTACAGAACAGGCTTAGTTACAGAATTCAAATACTTAGGAACACATGATTTTGCTAAGAGAGAACCAAGGATGTCTAATTTCTTGTTTCTGACTCCTGGGTCCTTACCTGGCCTGTTAGTGGCAGCCATAATGAAAACCTGCTGCCGATTCTCCAGCCCATCCATCTCCGTGAGGAGCTGGTTCACTACCCGCACACTGGCTCCTGACTTCGGAAGGAGAAATTTGTCAACAAAATCAAACAAACAGTGGGAACGTGAATATTTCAAGGTAAAGGAAACACAAGATCTACTAACTCCCTGCACTGAAATATTACTCAAGGAAAAAGTTTCTTTTTCACACTGTCAATGTAGCTGCATTGTGGATTCCTTTTCTCGTATTCCTAGTATGTCTCCATCCCAAATTCAGGCTATCTACACAGTTCCCACGTATTTTAACACGTGGCAAACCTTTTCCTTCCCATCAAAACTAAAGGACCCACCTGAAGGAGTACATATAAATATTTGTACTAGTTGTTCTGATATCTACCTCAACAAGAACACACAAAATTTCTCAATGTTCAGTTTTTGAGGGAAAAGAGTTCTTAAATACTGAAACTTCTGAAACAACATTTTAAGCAGGTGAGCTACTGAGAGGTAAATTGTAATTCCATAGTAGTGACATCCTAGAACCAAACTCAAAAGCTTAACCTGATTTTCTCTGGATATTTTTTCTATATCTGCATACAAAAAAAGTATTAAGCTTTATAAAACTTGACCAATGTATTTCCCTCAAATAAAAGCCTAATGGGCTGCTTTTCTTGGGAGATACACTTCTGGGTACCTCTGTTGCCTGCAATGTCCCAAAAGCTGTAACTGAGAGTATTTATTTGTGGAGATATCTCAAGGGCAACTCACTTCACGGTCAGACCGCCGAGGGCACAAAGCATCAACTTCATCAAAGAATATAACACAGGGGGCTGAATTCCTGGCCCGCTGGAATACCTGACGTACAGCACGTTCACTTTCACCAACATACTAAAAAAATAAGAGAAGCAACACTGAAACAATGTAAGACACCAAGATTTTGCTTGGAAAAAAAAATTCAATAGTTTTAAACACTACTTAAGGTACTTTGCAAGGGAGAAATGCAACCTACTAATCTGTTTTTTCCTGACAACATTCTTTTATCTCTGTTTCCTCACTGATCATGACTTACACAGGAACTATCACTGTTGAATTTTGATAATTTGCAGTACATTCAGAGTTTAATAGAATTCCTTTTTTCTGAGCAATAACACTAACTTGCCAATAATTTGGTGATGAGAATTAACAAATACAGTCTTAATTAAGGACCCTGTTGTTCAGCTGTTCATAAACAAACTCAAGTGAGTAATGTGAACACAATGAACATCTGAAGTTCATGGAGTTGTTGCCTGAAGACAGCCACTTGGTGGTAGGGAAAAGTCAGCCAGAATTTTACTTTGAATGCTGAATTGTAGGAACAGGGGCTGTGAAGTTGTAAATGCAAACGCTTCATTTTTTCCAAACATGTTTAGACACAATTTATATGTTAACACAGTCTCTGAACCACAGCTAAATTCTCTCTGTATTCCACAAGGAAGTTGAGCTCCTCATTAACCTAAGTGTTGTTATTTCCTGCCTGTATCAGTACTTGAAGTAGACATATAAAAATGTTTGGGAAGAGATCAGTCAAATCCATTATGTGGGTTTCAGCTTCCACATTACAGATAATGGCCTCCTCAGATGGGAACTGCAGCCACCTTGCTCAGTTGAACACATTCTCTCGACTCTCAAAGGGACTGAAGTTACATCATGGCACTCCTAAGTCCAGTGCTTCAAAAATTTGAACTACAGCACTTTTATCTGTTGACATTTTAAATCTCCATGCTACAGAAAAGCAGTGATGTATGTAGCTGGTCATTTAGAAACCCAGCTTCAAGAAGGCTCCACCTGCCAGGTAATTTAAGATAAATATCTAAGCTACACAGGTGACTTTTTCCTTTCAACATGAACAACTTCACTGCAAAAAACTTTAAGGAGAGGTTAAATAAGGCAACTTCAGCTGCACCAGTACCAGTTGTGTAATTGTCAGGAATTCTGCTTGCCCCATATTTTGGACAAGCATTCCATAAATAACAAAAGCCCCATGATTAGCACATACCATATTTAGCAGCTCAGGACCTTTCACAGATATGAAGTTCAGTCCAGACTCGTTTGCCACAGCCTGTGAAAAAGGTAAAGCCAGATAGATATATAAAAACACACATTTATCACGTGTCTGCTTGGGTTCTGTCCATGGAGTGATAAACAAATATAAGGGAAGGAACATAGTTAGCAACTGTTTGCAAAATATAGAAAACAGTACAAAGTATAATTACATGCAATTAAGAGTGGGAGGGGAGCGGGGAATTTAGCAATGTTCTCTCTCTCCCTCTCTGATGAGGCAGTTCCAGATTCACACCCCACCCCCCACGCCAGCTGAAAAATGTCCAATAACTGTGGGAGTTAAAGAGATATTCAACTCCACAAGAGCACCT
Source organism: Pycnonotus jocosus (assembly GCA_013400435.1). Taxonomy (NCBI): domain Eukaryota; kingdom Metazoa; phylum Chordata; class Aves; order Passeriformes; family Pycnonotidae; genus Pycnonotus; species Pycnonotus jocosus. The sequence goes on from VWYP01033566.1 coordinate 85,488, forward strand.
GAAGACAAAATGAGAATCAATCTGAAATTTGCATGATTATCTGCATTTATGTGGAGGTGTGGTAAGAATTGAAATGCTCAAGAAGCAAAACAGAAATATTTTCAGTAACAGCTGCAGAGTTCTCCCAAAGATATAATTTAGTTACAGTAAAATATTCCATAGAGTGGTTATCCAAGAGTTTCTTCTCATCTTTGCTACTTTTTTTCTTAACCAACTTCATTCCTTCAAGTTTTGCAGGGATTCCCTCTCCATTCAAGCAAAGTTGTAACTTTATGCAAGAAAAATCAAATAACTTCAGCACAAAACCCTAAATTTATTTTTCTGATGAGATGTGGTGCAAAAGGCCAACTTCTTGCACTATGATCCAGACTCATCCTACAAAAACATCCATTTCAAGACGATTCTCCAGTGTTTTTAATGATGTTTAGAAAATGCATTACCTTAGCTAAGAGTGTTTTGCCACACCCTGGAGGCCCTGCAAGCAGGACACCAGCTGGAGTAGTCAGGCCCAGGGCTTTAAACTGCTCTGGGTTTCGCACAGGTGCCTAAAAAGAAAATATCATCGTTATCTCTGGCATAAAGAAAACATGAAACTTTTCATTTTAGTTTCAGCTGAATGAAAAATCATTCATAGCCAAGTTCTTTATTCCAATCTTTTAGAGACTAAAAGAATAAAGATCCAATCAGTGCCTTAATATCTTGCACTGCTAATTACCCCTAAATGGACAAATATCCTTATTCAGACGCAAAGATTTTATTGACCAAAGTTACCTAAAGGTGTAAATGTTAAGTTTCCCTCTGATTGGCAGCCAGATTGCTAAGCTTCCAGCTAAGTAGTCCCCAATTCTCTGTGTGGCAGTTGCATAACCAAGGTTATTGGTACACAACTTTAAGAATACTTAAAGATTGAGCAATACAAACACACTGAAAGCATGAATACAAAAGGCAAAATATTAAATACAAACACCAGACTTGAAACAAATTCAGAAGTGAATTATACAAGCTTGACTGTTTTAAATAAAGGTATTGCAAAATACCCCTATACCTTAAGTAAGTATTGAAAACAGTTTTATTTCCTGAACAGGGGGGAGTGCAAAAGCTCTTTGGAAGCAAGGTCAGGACATACCAATATTGCCATGGTCAGCTCCTCCCGAACATCCTCCAGGGCTCCGATGTCTGCCCATGTCACATCAGGGATTGTGACAAAGCCTTCTCTCTTGGCAGAGGGCTGCACTGATGACAGTGCAACAATGAAATCATTCATCTCTATGCACAGCTTCTGCAGCTGCTCCTCAGGCAAGGGGGCTTGCTCCTTCAGCAAATCCAAAAGTCTCCGCAATTCATCCTTAAGGTACATGGAAAGGGAGAGACAAAGATTATGCAACTGGGTTAGACTTCCAGAACTGTTTTAAGGGCTTTTCCAAAGCCATACTTCAACCATCAATCACATTATTATGTACAATACACATAAAATACATAAATTACTATTAACGATAAAAATGTTTCAGGGAAGCTCTGTGTACATTTAACAGGTTTGAAAGTGCTGAGCTGAGCCTAAAATCTTGATTTAGATGCTACAGAAAATGAGCTAGCACATGTATTTTGCCTTCCAGTTATTCCTACTGCTTCTCTCACATTGACTAGGAGAAAGGTATTTCCATGCTGAAATTTCCAAAATATGTATTATTGATATGTGTTAATTCTGCTTTTAACAAGAAACAGCTTTCAAGAGCAAGTGAAAAACTGCTGGACAGCACAATGCCAACAATTTATAGATTATTCAGTTTTGCATAAACTGTTAAAACTCTTAACACTCTTCTAGAATATACACTTTGATTTAACACCATCTAATTTCAAGACAACTCATTTTCTCAGCCTAGTTAGACGTTCTGCAATCAGGCCCTGATAAAGTTTGGGCAAACAGCATGCAGGGTAATGCTTTTCTGCACTGCCCCATGTTGCGTACCACAGTGACCAATGGAGGTACATTCCAATTTCTCCAATCAGTTCCATATTGAGAACTGAGAAAATATTCCATTAAAGAACTTTAGATCTTCACAACATAAATGCATCCCCACTCTAATACTGAAAGGCAATTTCAAGGCAAACTGGTACTGCACTACATGTGAAACTGTATCAGGATTTTCACTAAAAGATGGAGGGAGAAGAAATAAATGTAAAAACTCTGTTATGTTTCAATGCTTTTCCCACAGGAGTATAAAGAAAAAGGATCACTTTCTGTCAAGTTCAGCTAGGACAGCTCTACAACTGACCACAAAGAAATACAAGTGCTTAGAATGCCTGATATTCCTTTTAAGTCCTCCCTCCTCTACTTAACAGAGCCATTGAGAGAAATTCTGAAATAGCCAAGACCACTGGGTTTGTTTACTCGAATTGTGTGAATGGTTTTTAAAGGTTTTGTATGTTTATTTTTCCATTATAAACATAATACAAGGGTTTTAATGACAATACCCTGTATTAGACTATGTCAACCTCCTGCCAGCTATCAAAACATGGCTTTGTTAGGATTAGACTTCCTCATTCTCAATGACCCCTTTGATCATGGTGATGTTGATAAAAGCTGCAACTACCTGCCCCTCCCCACTTTCTTTTGGCTACAGCAGGCCCCAGGAAGCACTGGGAGGTATAAGCACCATGCTTATGTTACACTAATACAAAGGCTTACTACAGCTTTTTACACTGATTTTTGTCATCACAGCAACAGTGCTCTTTGACAGCCCTCCTAAAAACAGAATTTGAGCACAATGTGCATTTAAGACCACTTATCTCCAGACAAATCTTTAGGAGGCCTGCAGATAATGAAGGCATATACAGACTCCAAATTTTGAGAAGCGGGATCAAGGATTTCTATATGAAGTTGTTCTGCTTCACTAACCTTCATGTTACTTAGGCCAGAGAATAATTCTGGCACTTGAAATGCAATTTCCTGCAAGGGAGTTCCAATTGTGCTGCACATTAACAGCTCCTCTCTCCCTCAAACCTGCTACAGGTACTAGACACCACGTGTGATTTACCTCAAGTGATCACATAGCTGGAAGGCAAACAAAGGCTGCATAAATACTTCTAGACTTTGGCTTACTGTAACTCTACCAGGTCAGGGAAGAGCCCCAGGCATCATCATAGACATTTCACTGAGGGCACAGCAAACAGCTGGTGCAAAATATTCAGTGCAAGTGTGATACTTTTTAATTCTGTTACAGTCAATACACTTTTGAAAAGAGATACAGACACTCTTTGAAGCTCTACTCTGCTAGAAGACAAAACAACACAGCACAAACAAAACAAAGAATCCCAGGGAAAAAACCGCACCTTGTATAAAACATGAACATGATTTTTAGGAGGACTGGGGTTTGGGATCCACTTTTCCAGACCCATCATATGGGTCATTAGCAGTTACGCTCCTGCCTTAAAAGCTGCCATTTCTAAATCTAAATTTAATATTAGGTTGGCTGTGGATGTTTGAGAACTTATGAGTGATGACTTTCATAGCTCTAAAATAACTCTTCAGATGTTAAAAACACACGCTTCAAGGAACACAGACCTTAGGTGGAAGTTCTGGTTGGTTGGTGCCCTCCTCCACCAGGATGTCTGTTCCTGTCCCCGGGCTTCCTTCAGCTGTGTTCCCCCCAGAGTGTGTGTGTTTCTGCCGGTGCTCCTGAGATGTTATCAGGACCCTGTTGACTGTGCCCATGGCTGCCTCCCGGCACAGGGCCATCAGATCAGCCCCCACATAGCCCGGGGTCAGCCGGGCCAGATGGCGGAATTCAAACGACTCTGGGAGCTTCAGTTTTCGACACAAAGTCTGGAGAATTCTAATCAAGTAAGGGAAAAAAGGAGAAAAGACAAAGCTGGAGAAAAAGCATTTTTTTTTCCACATGAAAACAAACAGCATTTAAAATGTCTCTTTCAGTCCACATGGACTGAAGTAGCACAGTGGGAAGTTTTTGCTCAAGTAGGAAGTAACCAACACTGAAACCCACAGAACTGTGCTATAAACTTCCTGTCACTTCTTAAAAAAAACCCAACAGCCTCGACCAGGCATTGCTAATTCATCGTCTTGGTGAATTAAGTATCACAGGTCACTTTTCAACCCCAATTTATATTCAAAACTGATAGACTAGGTCTCTGTACCATGGAGATGCACACAAGTTATCCACTGATACATTTAACCTTGTATTCCTAACAACCTAAGCCTGCACTGTCTGCTCCATGCCACTTTTTAAAAATTTATTTATAGAAGAACATCCACAACTAGCTATTCTGCAAGAAGCAAATGAAATCTGACTGCGTGAGGAGCTCTGGTTTAATCTTCAGTATTTTTCCCTGACCGCTGAAAACAGAATACAAGAATACAACAGCAAAATATCACTTCACTGGGAAAATATTTTTAAAAGGCAGCACAAACCAAGAAAGTCCACATCAGTAACATACTTCTAGTTCCAATAAAAACTAGTTCAAATTATTTCTAGATCGAATAATGTAACTACAGGAAAGTTATGAAAAAACCAAGTGATTAAACTCTTCAGAACTCTAAAATTATAATATATTTCATCTGTTTCCCTCCCCACTAGCAGGTTCCATCATCTCTCCTTTCAATCTTTATTAGGGATAATAGCCTGTTTCTCAAGATTTTTTCAACCTGTCTGACAAGAGCTGTAGTTAATCAATTGAGTCGAAGTGCAAACAGTTCAGAACTACAAATGGCTCATTCTGAATTTGCACAAGAAAACACGAGGCAGAGCAAGATCTCCAGGTACCCTTTCTCATCTCACTCCACCCCTTAAGGCTGCAGAACCACAACTAAGCAGTTCAAATCTTGCTTTCAGCAAGACTCACCCCATAAATCAGCACACCGTGAGGACTTACAAGGTCTATGCAACCCTTTCATTTTAAAATAAAGGAACAAATCAAAACAGAATGCAGGAGGAGGGAAGAATTTAAAAAAGAAAATCATCAGTAAGCCTACACCTCCAGGAACACAAATACAAACAAACAATAATATGAATGCCTGTCACTCCACTAGAACCTGTGAACCACCTCTACACACCAGGATGGCTCTGCTATTCACAACTCCTGTCTTTCAACACTGTCTTACTTCTGGGAATATCATCATTTTAACATGTTCCTAGGAACTATCAGAGAATCACAACTCTTCTTAGGTGATTCCTTAGGTCTACCTCTAACCATCTGCATGTCTTGCGCACAGCCAAGAGGAACACAATTATTACAGGGCAGTAAGCCTGGAGGAAGAAGGGAGGGAAGAGAAAAAACACAAATTAAGGTATGGCCAAAAGGAGGGAAAAAACCCTAGGGTGGAATAATGGCCTGAGTTCTGACAACACAAAATGGGCAATACTGCAAGCAGAAGTGTTTGCCTCTTCAACTTAGAAATATGATTATTTGAGAATAAGAAGAAACTTATCCTTTAACCTTTCTTTTCTTTCCATAACAAGTTTAGCTATTTTTCAAACTTCCCTTCCTGTGTTTTTTGCTGTTGAGGAAATGACTAGCAGTTCTTTTTTAATTAAAAATGCAAAAATGGATTTATTTCTTTTAACTTAGTCTGACAGTCATAGATCTTTGAGAAAAAAGGGACAGTTACACAACACAGCATGACTGCAGCTCAGCTGAATGCCTGGACTGGTGTATTTCCATGAGAAATGGAATGGAAAAACCCAGGCTTATTGCTTAAGGTACAAATAGGCTTCACTTAATTTATGTTCCTAATTTAATAGTTACATAGGGAGCACCAAAGACAGAATGTTAACTTCCTAAACACGAGAAAAGATACATTTGACTCCATCATCTGTACTGTTAAGGCACTTGGAAAGCCATTAATATAATGTTAAAAGCAGATCTGCACACAAGAAAGGAAACTACTCCAAATGTAGGCACAGCTACCACAACAAATAGGTGCTCACAATGTCTTCTGCAACTTTTCAGTGTGTGCTGACCCACAGGTGTGTACAGGTACAAATAGAACTAAATACAATAAAGTACTTGTCCTTAATTTGCATGTTAAGTTACACATCATTCTCTTATTTATCAATGTATCAAAAAGAAAGTTTAACTTCACAACACATACTTCTCTCGTGCCCCCTCATCTGGGATCCCTAAACAGATTTCTCTGTCAAATCTCCCAGCTCTCCTCAGTGCAGGGTCAAGGGAGTCAGGTCTGTTTGTTGCTCCAATAACAAGGACCTGGGTGGTGGCAGCCACATTATTCAAGTCTAAGGGAAAGAAGGAAGGAAGTCAGTAATCATACTCACTGTCCAAACATTGTTCCCGTATCTGCGGGACTCTGTTTCTGCAGCACATGACAGTAGCCAGCAGAGATAAACTTATCAACAGTCAGATTGAACTGCTGTTCATCTCTCTCTCCACTACCTAAAACTTACATTCGCACAATCAAGCAAAAATTTTAAAATTAACAGATTCATTAGCTATTAATAAATTTAACAGATTCCCTCATTATTTCTGTTTATACAACAGACAGGCTTATATAATGCCATACAGACCACTGTGAAAACATTGTAGTAACACCCCTTCAAATTTGTGATCGTCCCACCACTCCCCAGGCAAACTGCGTCAAAATAAGATAAATTATTGCCACTCTCTCCTCTGAAGTAAGCACAAGTTGCTACTGAAGGGAAGCAGACAGTGAGCCTGATAATTATACTCTGGTTTTAGCACAGAGTTCCTGAAACTCACCATCCATACAAGTCAGGAACTGAGCTACAATCCTCCGCTCCATGTCCTTTGATGCCACTTCTCTCTTGGGGGTGATGGCATCGATCTCGTCAATGAAAAGGACACACGGAGCACTGGACTGAGGAACAGGAAAGGTTCACAATCACAAAATCACACTGACAGTGTATTACAAGAAAGAAACCTTTCAGGTTCTCTGATCTGTAACTTCTACTGTAAATTTGCTGTACAGTCTTGATTGTACAGTTCTGGAACAATTCTGTTTTTCTTGCTGACAATCTGGTGAGCCACCAGACTATAAAACTTCACTAATCTGAAGCTATGGAATAATTAAGGCATGAGATTTAAAATGTCTCTATGCACTGTCTAAAATGTAAATACGCCTCGGTGTTGCCTTATGTTTTCCCTAAATACTCCATTGTGACTGCCTGCTGAAGTCCATAAACGAAAATCACACAAGAAAGGTCTGGTTTGGTTTGTTGTTTGTTTTGTTAGTGACACTAGAGCTGTGGAATTTCAAGAATACCATTACTGACACACAGAACGAAACAAAAGGAGCAGTAGGTGGTCATGGAGCTTCAAGACTGCTACAGAGCCCGACCATGTTCAAAGAGTAAAATCAAGCAGTGAGAAACTCCTACAAGCGTTCTAAAATTCCATGAACTTTGTCAAAAGCCAACAATAATATGGATTAATAATTAGTGTAACTAGCATAACGGTGCTTAGCTGTTTTAAGATCATTAATAGTCCCGAAAAGCAGTAGCAGTGCAAAGGAATACGTGAGGAAAACACCGGAATCTTGTTCCAAGAAAGTCCCACGTACAGAACCTGCTCGGTGCAGGCGCTGCCCCGGGTGTTCCCAGGCACCGGCTGCGCCATCTCGTGGCCATTCCCGTTCCCTGTGCCAGAGGGGGAAAGGCCAGAGAGATCCCACAGCGCCCGAATCACGAGGAATCGCTGTCTCTGCCCCTGCACAAAAACTGCTGCGAAAACTAAGCGGGAAAACTACTTAAGGGAATGTAAGAGACTATCAGAAAGGCAAGAGGTTTAATTTTAAGCGTATTTTATGCAATAGATGATATTTCTGTAACAGCAATTAAGAGCAACCTCCCCTTGACCACTACATATACAAAACATATGTGTATTTTCTAAAAACTCCTTGCCATAACCTATGTAATTTTATGCTAAAGAACTTCTTAACAAGGCTCTCTAAAACCTAAAATTTAGTACTAATAATAAATTCAAGAAACAGCTTCGGAATCAACCTTTTTTCCCTTGTTTAGGGGCATACTTTAAATACCATTAAGGGGAGAGTGGAAAAATGAAATAAAGTCGGAAAATCAGAACATTCTCAGAGGTCAGAAACAGAAAACCAACCTCAGGAAATAAAACACCAGCCCCATACTAAAACCCAGAAGCATCTGCATTTCTTTAAAATAAAACTATCTCAACCCGTCTTGTTCTCTTTGCTGCCTACTACATCCAGAGGTCACACCAAAAAGCAAGACTTCAACTTTCACATTTCTCCTGCTCTTATCATGTCTGTTCCAAATTTCCTGCTTTCTACCTAGACTGCCAAAGCCTAAAATCTCTCACATTCACTCAAATTCCATGCCATACAAAACTAGTAAAAGCCCCTTGTAACAAAAAAGCACAATGAACTGCTCCTAATATTTTTATTTTATATATCAAGACAAGCAGATCCAAACATGTAAATAATTTCTGTTGCTCTCTACATTGCTATGATGAACCATCTTTTGTCAAGGCTTCAGAATAGTAAGCTTTGTGCTCTGTGACATCATGATAAGTACAATGGAATTCTGGTCACAGAAGGGGAGACAAGTCATGTGTGTAGCAGGATAAAGATTCACTCACTCACACTTACTCAAATTCAAACCACAGCAACAAAGTATGAATCTTTACAAAGAAAAAGACCATTCACAGAGCTATTTCTTGGGTGGGTGTCTTACCACAGCCTGCTCAAACAGCTCCCTGAGTTTCTGCTCAGATTCCCCCGACACTCCAGACACAATCTCTGTTGCTGCCACCTTCAACATTGGGAGCTCAAGCTCCTGGAAGAAACAAGGAACATTTTATGACATATCCAGAGGTTAGAAATGCTGGCTGTCCTTGAGGACAAATATTTTTCAATATGACATCTTTCAAACCTACAAATTACATACTCAGGACTAAATATTTAGGATTTTTTTAAAAAGATAAGGCGCATCCTCCAACTTAAAATGGGTAACAAAGCATTGCTTAGCAGTGTGGAAGGTATTCCCCACCAGGTTTGATTCCCAGAAATATCTGTGCAGGATTGTACAGTAATACACTTGTAAAGCTCACACTCCAAGTTTTCTGCTATTAAAAAAAACCAAATACAACTGCAACTTTAATAGACTGCAACACAGTAGTGCTGCAGGTCGTTGCAGCCTATTTCAAACTCTTGGAATTACATATAAAAGAAAGCTATCCCTGATTTAACACATAAAAGAAAATGAACCCTAATTTATGCAACTCAAGGCCACCAGAGACTCTGTGGTGCTCAAAGAAGATAATTTGCCTAAAAGAGCACTACTGAAAATCTCTTATTTAAGAAAAAAATTCATTAAGAAGCAGTCATTCTATTTATTTAATCTCAATGTTTTTCACTTGTGACATGCTTCTTTCCTCAAATGTAGTACCCTTCCAGCATAAAAATACTGACTCATTAAATATCATCAAATTATTCAAAGGGTTCCATTTTACAATAAGGCATTAGAAAGAAAACATCTAAATCTTCTTAATTAAAACATTGGAAACAATGTCAGAAGGGTGTTACCTACATTTCAGAATAAATATCAGTATTTTCTTTATCTGCATTACAAAAGTCAGTAATTTACATGCATCTAAACTTAAGCTTATAATCAGTAACATTTAAGGAGCAACTGTATTAAAGAAAAAGAAATGTCCATGGTTATCACTGAGAGCCCTTAAAAGTCCTTAGATTTATATCCAGAACAGGAACAGTGGCAGAGCAGCTTCACCATCACCCCAAATTATTAACACCAGTAGTGTCATGTGCCCTGAAAACATCAGGATAACACAGGCAAGGCAAGATCCAGTTTTGAGATTCAGAAATCAGCTGTTTAACAGGTGCCACCACACAGAACCAATGTAATGCCTCACAAAAGGTAGTAAGGTTGAGTCCAGGCTTGAAACAGTATGGTAAATTTAACCAAAATTATCTTTCATTTATACCCTTCTCAAAACACCTGTGCCTATGTTGCTCTGTTCTGGGAATACCTCAAAACAGTTAAATCACACATAGAACCTTGTCACTATGACTCTTTATTATTTATTAGTTATTAGTTAGTAATGACAGGTTCTATCAAGTAAAGATTCAGATGGAATTCAAACAAAGGAAGTGAAGATTAACATCCTTCAGACTATCACAGGATGGCTAAAATGAAAAGCTCTAGTTTGTTCTGAAAGAAGATTATTCTCTTTTCCTCTAAAGGAACTCAGAAAAAGAAGAAGCTGTTAGTGTGAAGCCATCTCACCCCAGCAATTGCCTGTGCCAGCAGTGTTTTCCCACATCCTGGAGGCCCATGTAAAAGAAAGCCCCGAGGGGGAACCACTCCTAGGTGGGTGTAGACCTCAGGATGGCGGATGTGAAGGAGCATCTTGCAGATTTCCTGTTAAAAACAAGAGAGATCTCCACTTAGATTGCAGAAATTAGTATTTGCTATTCTTATAGGCAGGGCAAAATAAAACAAGTTCTGTTTAACAATCTGAATTCAATGCTTACAGAAAGATGAATCAGAGAAAAACCAACAACCTCATTGCTGTTGGTATAAGCCCATGCAGATGAACTCTGCAATATTTCTTCTCTGTCATTTTTCATGACACATTTTATTCAGTGCATCCTGTAGCCCACCAATTAAATTTTAACTAACCTTTAATGTTTCATCATTGCCTCCTACATCCTCAAACTTCACTGAAGGGTGGTAAAGCTCTGACCCCTTATTTCTCACTGTTGAGGAGGAAAAGACACACTTTTAGCCATGGTATAAATGTATTTGTTAATGCTGAACAAAAAGATAATCAGCCTAAACAAACAGCTAAGCACACAGAGTAATATTATTTTTTAGTAGCAGCCACAGGACTGCAATTTTTTTTTAGTACAACATTAAGGCTAAATTTCTTTTTAAAACTGCCTGGGGTCACTTGTCTGCACATCAGAAAATACTTCTTTGGTAAGAGATTCCATGGTCTGATACTATCTCTTTGTTTGGAGTAACACACCAATAACACAAAAATAACTTCTCACCTTTCTTAAGTAACATAGATTCAATTTCTCCATCTACATCTGGAAATTCTCCTTTTTTCCTTTTTGCTCTCCTGCCCTTTGTCTTCTTTCTTTCACTCTCCAAGACAGAAAATTCTGTTGATTTCTAGGACATAAAAGCAGAATTATATACACAAAATTTTCCAAGTCAGTGAACTTCTGCAAAAACTTAACAAAATGTGTGTCTATGATGGTTAACTTACACAAATTATATAAATAAAGACAAGCAAGGCAGGAACTCACACCTTCTTTGTGCAGAAACTCTCTTTCGTACTTAGGATTTGCCTTATTTTTAAATGGGTTAATTACAATAGTCACTTTTTTTGTTAAGAAAACATAGTAATGAGCAAAAAACCCAAACCAAAACCAAACCAAACCCCTCAAAACTATTAACCAAAACCAGACACCAGTTATTTGCATGCCATGGAGGAATCCACTTTGGGGATGAATACAACTATACAAATGTATTTACTCCATTGGAAGCAATTTTTATTTCTAGTAAGTCACAAGGAGTGTAAGAAAATGTTATTCAGTAGTAACACAAGTTAAGTGCATTTGAGAGAAGGACTATCACAAGATAAAAGAAAATAAAAAGAAGTTTCCTGTTTTCCCCAGGGTCACTAAGACTTTACCATTGGCTAAGGAAAACCACCAGCTGTGGTTGCAGCAAGCCACAGGCCAGGTAGGCTGGCCACTGGCACATGCAATAAATAACAGCTACATTCCATTTACCTTTCTCTCAGTATGGGCACTAATCTGGACCTCCTTCATACTGAGAACTACATTTTCCTCAAAAAAATCTGGAAGAAACTCATTATTTGATGACTTTCTACCTTCCATGCAAACATGTTTGAAATGGGCCAATTCTGTTCACTCATCTACTGAGAACACCTTGGGTTTGTGAACATGAAATACCTCAGAAATCAGTTTCTTTTCCTCTCCTTCTCCATCCTCAGAAAGGTCAATGAAGAAGTCTTTCCCATCAGGAGTTTTGTCAATGAACCAGCCACCATCAGAGATCCATCTTTCACCTCTGGATTCTGGTGTGACAGTGCTTGTTTGAGGTGCTGTTCTCACATGAGGAGAGGTCTCCACTGTGTCATTTTTTGGAGTGGGTGGAACAGAATCAGGATTTCCTTTCTTGTATAAGCTCAGCAGGGAACTGTTCATTTGATTTGTAGGCTGCAGATTTACACATTTGTAAAGAAAATACACGGGGCAGGTTTTAACTTGGATCCTTTATATTTAGAGGTCAATGCAAACTATTTCATAAACATAATTCAGCATTATCCCTGCTGGAGAAAATGGGCAATGCATCTCCCAGCCCACTCCTCTGCAAACCAAATGACTGCACATAAACCTACATGTGCTGGCTGAAGGGGCAGCAGCCTCTGCAATTTACCCTGGAATGACTCCTGTTAATGGGCAAGCACCTCTTTTGGCAGTAGTTGGAGATGTCAGTTCCTTCAGTCACTTCATCCATTTGATAGCCAAGTCCTTCAGGCTCTGTGTGTCTTCCTAAAAGTGATTCCCCACCAGAAGTTCCTCTTTTTCCTTCAGAAAACAGCCTCCTTCCAGCTGCACAGATTCTCACCGCAATTGCTAACTCTGACTAGACTTTATATCTATCTCCCCTTTTAAACTCTTCAAGTGCAATTTCACAACATAGAATCCTTAACTATACAAACAATCATAATAAAATACAACTTACTACATCTTCTGGATAATCATCGTAGTCAGAGTCATCTGTGCCACTTCCAGTAGTCCTTAACAGGGAAGCAAGACAAAAACTATTAATTTCTCAGAGCAGAACTGCAAGTAAGACATCTGTAAAATAAAACAAAAGCAATTTCCACAGTGAGGTTCCCCATAATCATGGTATATAGCCCAATGCTGGAGAGAAATTCCTGACTCCCATGCTCTCAATCTTCTACTACAAAAAGTTAAAAAATGCATCCTTTCCAAGTGTGTGATGAGTTGGATCAATTTGCCAACCTGTCTGAAAGACAGACCTATATAAATCTGATGCAGTTCATTCTGATTCAGTTCACCAAGGGAAATAGGAGCAAATCACTGCTGAACCAGACCAATCCTTCTGACAACCGTGTCCTACTTCCCCATGAGATCCTTAATATCTATCCCAGGTTACAGAAAATAGAACACTCCATGAGATTATGGACAGGGTTAGGAGTCAGGAAATCTTCATTCCAGTCTCACACCCACTGGTGATTTACTCTGAAAATCTGGTAGCCTCATCTCTCAGATGTGGCCAATACCTCTCACACCCAAGGACGAGTAAGAACAAAACAAAGGAACTGAAACACACAAGGAACAGGGCATTATGTGGAAAACTATCAAGGAAGCCATAAGGTTGTCCACTAATTCAGGGCTGTGTGTTCCCCACAACAGAGAAATCATGATTGGCTCTGATATCTGCTTGTCTTCAGCATCGAAAAAGCTTCCAATAACTACAGGTAACTTCTGAAGAAGACAAGCCTATGGGAAATCAAGGATCCACTTGAAACCTTGAAACAGCCAAGATGTACTAAACCAAACCCAGAAAGCTTTAAAGAAACTGTAACAGCAATGGCATTGTTAATCTAGTAGTAAAAACTCTCCTTACTCATCTTTCTCTCGTTGTCTTGCTCTTTTTGCCGCATGTTCAGACTCTAAAACTGCCAAATCTTCGCGTTCTTTTTCATTACTGATTATTTCAAACACTGCAAGAAAAAGTTCAGCCACATTAAGAATTAACAGCCAAAGCACAGTCAAAGAATTTGGCATCTTGGACACAATATTAACAGATCTACCTTTTGCAACTTGTATTCTAAAGGCATTTCTTTTTCTTCGTCCATAATCTACACTGGAAAAAACCAAAATAAACAAGTTACACCAACTGATTTTTCCCGGAACATAGTGTCATTCCCTGTGGAAAAAGTACATGGGAAGTTGATTCCCAAGCTTCCACACAGGTTCTTATTAAAAACTAACTGGGCAAAAATGTGATCATCCTGCTAAGCAATCGAGCAAGGTATTACGGTATTACTGGATCCTCTATCTCCTCCCCATGTCTGCACTGAGGTGTTCTTTTCCCTCATATTTTAAACTCACTGGGGTAAACCCCAAGATGCTGCAAAGAATCTGCAGCTTTTTCTTTAAAAGAGAAAAAACCCCAACCCACAAAAAACCCAAAACACAACTAGATCTTGTAATCCCAATGCATTAATAAAATACGAGTCATTAAATACATCAGCAGAGGGAAACAATCTTATTGCTTCAATCAACTTCAACAACTGGCAATGAAGGTAACATAAAGAAAATTGTAACTTTTATAATGAATGCAAGAGAACAAACTAATATATTCTACATTTTGAACACAGGATATAAGACAAATCTTGGCTCACCTGTAGGTTTTCTGCAAATCAGATGCTAGAATTCCAATGTCAACATACTGCCCACATTTACTACTTGCAAGATACTGAAATGAAGAATTTTAAGCAGGGAATAAGATCTTTGTCAATCACTTCACCAGAACAGCTCAAACAAATATGTCCATTTTAAATTTTGCACTCCTTAAAAATTGAAATGAAAATCAGAGTCAGATTTCACTGCCTTGCAACACACCAGACAGTATTTCCCAATGAAATGGGAAATGCTCATTAAAGCACCCATTACTGGGCAGCTCTGCTTCCTGGGGAAAGGCAGCATCCTACATCTGGGGGCTTTGATGGCTTCTGCTGGGTCAACTCTGTTACTTTTATTTAGCAAGAAATCTGACTTTGAAGCCCACACACCATCTTATTGCCTTGGCTCCTCTCAGTTACCCTTCTTTTGGTTTAGATCTCCCACCCTAAAAATGAAACCATCCACATGAATCAGCATGGATACTCTCTTAAGAACAACTTTAGTCTTTATTTCAGGGAATACTACAGAGAACTATGTTAATGAAGCGAATTCTATCAAGCCTTTTTATTGCTCTGACAGCAGCTAATCCAACCCATTTTCAAACTGCAATTATGAAAGTGTGAGAAAATGTACTAAATTTCATGTACAACTGTACTCCACTTGCTTTCTTCCCCCACCCTCTAAATCATCAGTGAGGACTTTTGATAATATAAAGATGGATTCCTTCTTAAAAAAGAGGAAGAAAACATAGATCCATCCTAAAAGATACGGTATCACAAATGTCACAGCAAGAATTTCGAACTCTCATTTACATTAATAACTCTACACAAAACAATCAAATTAAATACATATTTAGCTTTTAAAATTATGTTGCACTTCAGATCACCCATGGGCAGCTCCTGCCCTGCATGAAACATCAAGGCTACCATAAACCCAGCTGGGTTTTCCATTTTGGAATAGTCAAGACATATATATATATATATCTCTCTACACTCAATGTGATCTGGTGAATTAAACCAAGCAAGTTCCCTTGAGCAGTCACTGTCTCACTCTAAGGAATTAGAAGTGGAGTACATTTATACACAGGCTCAGAAACCTCGTGTTCAAGGTGCAAAGTCATTATAAACTATCATAAGACGTGATACAGCACTGTGCCACTTGAAGGAATCACAGTTTCCCCTGTTGTTCCCACATCTATTTGGGAAGTAATCCCATTCTCCCCTTTTCTCAGCTATTCAATAAAATCACTGTACATGTTTCCAAATGCAAACAGCATTTGCCAATATCACAGAATTGCAGGATCACTTAGGATCATTTAGGAAAAGACCTCTGAGGTCACCAAGTGCAATCTATGACTGATCACCACCATGTCCCGCAGACCATGGCACCGAGCGCCACATCCAGTCTTTCTTGAAACACTTCCAGGGATGCTGACCCCACCATCTCCTGAGCAGCCCACTCCAATGTTTAATCACCGGTTTTGTGAAGAAATTCTTCCTAAGGTCCAAATATATTCATACACACACACACATACATATACACATATATTTACATACACATACCGGTATACCACGTGTATATGTATATACGCATATATCTACATATATATATACACAAACAGATACATACCGTGTGTGTGTGCATATATATATACACACACATATACCTATATATATATATAAGAATACTTTGAGTATATTTCTTTTGCCCTATTCATTTCACATGTGAAACAGAAGCAGCCAGCCCCAAGACCAGAATTACTAAAGAGGACAGAAAATCGACAGGAAGAAAAAGATTTTCCAGAAAACTAAAATAAATACAATAAATCAATAGACTTTTCTAAAGCCTTTTTAAGGCCTTTCTAAAGCCCTCAGAGGCAGGGCCGGGGTTTGGTCCTCTCCTGCCAGTGACCGGGCCGGATGCTCAAGGCTCCTCAGCCATAGGGGGATAGACGAGCCCCCCGCCGGCTGCCGGTGCCGGTGGTGCCGGGGGTGCCGAGGGTGTCGCGGCGGGCGGGCGGTACCTGCTTGATGCGCTGCTTCAGCCGGGGATCCGAGACGCGGCCGGGCCGGCACCGCATGGCCGCCACCCCGCCGCAGAGCGGACTCCATTTCNGGCCGGAGCGCGCTCGTCCCGCGGGGCCGCCGCTCCTCGGGCGGGCGCGGCTGAGGAGGCACAGGCGCGGCACAAGGAGCGAGCGGGGCTCGGGAGCCTCACGGGCCTCCAAAGTGCGGCCAGCGGTGTTTTCATTGCGAGGACGCCGTGCTGTGTGTTAGCCGTGTGCCCGTAGCTGTGGGGCTCCGAGACCCTCGGCAGGCAGGATTTACATGTTCTTTTGTTAGGGGCTGGTCCGCAGTCCGTGCTGGCTGGCGTTGTTGCACTGTAAAGGCACAGATTTGATTTCCTGTCCTTACTTTTCTCATTAAAAGAGAACGGGCTTTCGCATTCTTTCAATCCTGATGGGATTTTTCAGGGTATACCCAGTTCTTCTAGCAAAACCACTCGAAAAAAGTTCATCCTAGAGGGATAATTTTTTTGTTGGAAAATAAGCAGCCTTTACCCATTTTTTTAGGAATAGGAGAAGATCTCTTGGTGTTCATTTCCTCGGAGAAAAGAACCATGAGCTCTACAGGAGACAGCATGGCGAGGTGCACACGTGCATCCTAAGCCTTTTTTGAGAGGACTTTTCTGTCTGAAATATTCGTATTTCAGTCTGAGAGTTCATTCAGTAATGGTGTTATTCTATTATTTCCTAGCAAAGTATTAATTTGTATTCAATGTTGTTGTAAATGTTGGAGAGGAAAAAAAATAGTAGATTCACTGCTTAGAACTGCACGATTTTGTGAGGAGAATTTAAAGGGGCATTAAATTGTCCTGCCCATTAAGTGTTGGTTTCAAGGGTTGTAGTAACAATTTTGATACTAAAAGTACTGAGTTTGCCTCCCTGGTCTGTTTTAAAGGCTGAACTGAACTTTAGCACTTGTGCAACAGTTGCCCTTGGGAATGTATAATAAAATCACTTGGCCTGATGATAAAATGTAGCCAAGCCTTCTATCAAAAGTAGGAGTGGGTCGTAACTAATGGGAATGCACCTTTGACAGAGCAAGGTAGGGCAAGGCAGTGAATGCTGAGAGCAGAGGGTTCTCCCCAGTTTATTGGCTAAAAGTAAAGCTCTGTGTATTCTGAATTACCATACACTGTTTCCTTATCCTGAACTTCAGATAATCACACTATCAGATCTGGAATGCGACTACATCAACGCTAGATCGTGCTGCTCCAAGCTCAATAAAGTAAATTGTTCTTCTTTGCATTTGCTGTGGTTTGAGAAAACCACATCCTTCATCTGAGCATTGCCAATAACTGGGGTGTGATGGGTAACTGAGGAGCCTTGATTGGCAGTATTTGGCATGTATCCCTTATTTCAGCCTGCTTGTCTTTTTTTGGATGTCCATCTTTCAGCAAATTCCATCACAAAAGGACCCTTTCAAATGAATCTGCTTAAAACTCTTAGCATTAAATCAATGTGGCCTTCCCATGTGTGTGTTCATTTTGATTTAAAGGGGTTTTATTTCTTAATGTGAGAGAGAATGGTACAGGATCCTGTCAAGCCAAGAATGTGTAATTGCCAGGGGCTGACCCAGTTCAATGATGCCAGTTTCTATATTGATCAGCTTTCTTATCTGTTCCAAGCCTGGGGCTGTTTGTGCAGGTTTTAATTATCCGGATTCCTAAACCCCCTGTTCTCTGCAGTGATTTCAGATGAGCTCTGTATACTTTCTCAGTTCTCTCTCTTGAATGCTTGTGTAGTGTAGTTGTAATCAGACTGTGCTGCTCTCTAGAAATGTTTGTAATGCTTGGAAAAAACACCTCTGTTACAATATCTCAGGGCTTGATTTCTGCTTACTTGTGTGGAATCTGCCTGAAGGTATTAATTTGTCTACATTGATGGAACCACATGCATCTGCTGTAAATTTTTCAGATTTTACATGGTTATAATCAGATTATAATCCCAAACAGATGCCTTTTTCATGAAGGAATTTACATTTGTGCATGTAACTCTTTCCTCTTTCCCCTTTTTGCAGTGGGTGGTGCCTGAGCTGATTGGCCATGCTGTTGTCACGGTATTAATGCTCATTTCATTGCACTGGTTCATCTTTCTCCTTAACCTGCCAGTGGCCACATGGAATATATATAGGTAAGTGCTCAAGGGTTTGTGGGGTTTCTTTTTAGCACTGTTACTAGCTTAGCTTTCAGTGTAGCACAAAGATGAATGATATGTCATGGTGAGATGCTTCAGTTGTGTTCTTGAGCTGCTAACAGTCTTCGTTGATCAAACTGACACAATTTCTTGTCATTAAAATGACAAAAAACCCAACAGTGTAAAGGACATGAAACTTTTGGCCTTTGCTTGCATTCTCTTTAGTGCCCAAGAATCTCCATTTGTGAGTCATTCCCAAATTCATAGGAAATAATAGATTAATTGGGATTATGAAATAGCACTGAAAACAGAGTTAATAATGTTTTCATGCTGCTCCTGATAGTGCTATCAGCATAAAAGTGCTTAGGTTGGCATGGCTGATGGTTGTAAAACCATGGGGCTGTGCTGCCATGCCCTGCACCCTCCTTCATTTACTGACTTGTGCCTTGCCCTCATCTGCACTGGTTTTGGCCCCCCGTGCTGCAGGTTTGTATTTGGGAAGGTTTCCTTTTCACCCCAGGACAGCTGTCAGTGTTACTGCTCTTTGTGCACTGGGCTGCCACCCTTGGAAATGGTTTAGTTACCAGTGGGGGTTTCCATGTGGCAACAATGAGACTGTCAGTCCAAACCATGTTCTTTTTATCTGGTATCATTTGGTGTGTGGAGAGCTGACCCTTCACAGGTGTTTAGCTGACAGAAACTGGATGTGGATTTCCCACAAACTATCTCCAGTCACTATACTGAGGGAACCCAAAAGCCCAAATGTTAAATGTTCAGGTGTGGAAAGCTGCCTGTAGTTCTTGTTTGCCTGAACCTGCCAGGGATAACTGTTTGCAGGGATGGGTTGAGTTGCTGCTAGAATTAAACAAGAAGTTTCACAGCTCTCATTAAAACAAAGTTGAGGATCTCTGTGCTGATAACCTGGTTGTTCTTGGGCAAAATAGCAATGCTATTTAAATATTGATTTCTACAGAAAACTTGTTTTCTACAGAACTGCCAGCAAAGCCTCCATATATTTCTAAGCTGGAGAAACATGAGGCAGTATAACTTTATGCTTAATAAATAAATGTTGCCTGAATACACACACATAGGTCATGGTTTTGCCTGGTTTTGTTTGCCCCTCCCAATGTACAGCTGTGACCAATAGTGACCAATATTTGGATTGGGATCTGCTGGCAAGTTTAGGATTTGATATTTTATTTAGCCAAGGCTGAGACACCACAGACAGAATGCATTTTCTTATATGCTGTCAAAATTTCTTGTGCTGGTTACCACTTTGCTGCTTCATTTTGTGTACTTACATTAATTTTTAAAGTACTCACTTGCTTTCCCTTCTAAAACTGGTCAGAGGGAGTCTTAAAAGAGAAATTTTTTCTATTTCTACACGTCAGGCAGTAAGCTTTGATTGATGTTTTGTATTGACAGCTCTCATTTTATATATGTCCTATATAGCGTAAATATTCTGAATATCCTAAAATTCTGGATTGTTCCCTTAATTTTAGATGTGCAGTGTAGGCAATAAGAAGTCAAAATATTAGGCCTGTATTACTAATCCTCTCTTCTTTCTGTGGATCAAGGAGTTTCTCCCACATTAACAGCCTGGACTATCCCATCTCTAGGGAAGGCGTTGGAGGCCTGCAAAAGCAAGTGTGGGGTTTAGCATTTTCAGCTCATTAGGAATCGTAGTGATAGCACAAGGAGAACGGGTTCAAAGTAAAAGAGGGGAAGTTTAGGTTAGAAATACAGAAGAAAAATAATTCTGTTGAGATTGAAGAAGTCCCTGGTTTGCAGTGTAAGTGATAGAGGGAAAGGTAGGATAATCTCTTCCTCTTATTCACTTTTCTTTAAAACCTCCTTAATCCCAATGACTACATGGCAGCTACAGGCAGTACTGGCTTTATTTAGTAATACTCTCAAGGATTTCAGTGAGAGGAAAGAGGTTGTGTGCAGGAAGGCTATCAGAAACAAATCCTGGGGAGGATAAATTAATAAAAAACAGCATCAAGAGAGACTTCCAAAGTTGCAACATGTTTATTGTAACATCCTACTGGCCCTTCTTGTTCAGCACACTCAGATGATATTTAACTTTTTTTTAATGAGTTTTGTAGTGTCTCCAGCGAGACAGTTTTGTCTTACACTCTCCTTGTTTTAAAACTCAAAGGGAAGCATTCAGCTTTTTTCCCCTTCTTTGTTGTATAGATCTCCTTGTGAGAATAGGTCCAAATAATGAGATTCTTGCCATGCCTTTAAGAAGATAAAACTGAAAGAGTAAAAAAAAAAAAAAAATCTTTACAATTCACTGAAAATTCTGGTCAGAACATCTACATCTCTTTAAAATTGAAAAATCTAGAGGGAAGTGTCCTGTTGCTGTGGTAGCATTTTCCACTGAATGGAAATACTGCAGGCACTAATGTGTATATTCATTAAAACTGACAGTTTACTTGTTTGCTGCAGAAGTTTTTTTGCTGTTTAGAGGATGACAGCTGGCTTGAGCTGGGTTTGTCAGCATCCAGCAGCATTGTATCCAAGGCTCAGTTCCTTAGATCTAGAATACAGGTTGTCCTGCCTTGTGGGCCTCTTGGAAGAAATGCCTCACAGTTTATGCAATTAAGTTGCATCATTTAAGAGTCACCATCTTTTAAAAAAGCAAAATTAATGCATGGTGTCTTCATGGCACTCATATCCCAGACATGTAAGAAAATTATGCATTCTGTTTCTAGGATAAATTGGTACAGGAAATGTGTTCCTCCTTTTATTCCAGTATGTTGCATCCCCAGGAAATGGACAATAATTTGTGTTGTAACACTAAGAACAGAAAAACTGTTCAAACCTTCAAATTTGAGAAGAGAATTTCAAATTGGAATTATTCAACATGAACTATTTTGATGGGACACAACTGTCTTGGGTATTAGTCAAATATGCTGCAGTGCTTTTCACTGCCTCTCACAGACAATTACTGTGAGCTGAACTCTTTCTTTCCCAATGTCCTGCTGCTGCTAGAAAACTTCCCTGTTGCATTTTCCCTTTCCTTCCCCTCCTGTTATGGAAATGAATATTGTAAGAGGTGAGGAAGTGCCTTTTGGACTACAAGTGGTGCCATTGGAGTACATGAAGAAAGTTGAAGAAGTGTTCTGGTCTTAGACCATGTTTCTGCTCCAGCTTTAGGACAAAGAGTAAAATTCCTGTATAGGAGGAGTCTGATTCCAGCGAGGTAGAGCCTGTATAACATCTTATGGAAGTGATATTCTAGCCTGAACTCAGCTGGAGTGAGAACTTCATGTGTTCCCATGTGCTCTCTCAAGAAATTCTTCTGACAAGAGAACATGCTGCTGGCTCAACTGTCACAGGACATAAACATTTGGTTTGCTGGTTTTATGCTTCCTTGGCTTACATTCCACTTGGCTTCACTCAACTTTTGCTCTCGTGGGTTTGGAAAGCAGAGCTTGACATCTTCAGTTCTGCCCAGCTCATCCTGTCACTCTCAGTGTGCTGAGGTGTCCCAGGGTGGCTGTGAGTGACAGCACAGATCCTTTGCCTTGGCTTATGCCATCTCATTGTGACCACTGCAGTTTGTGATTTTCTGTGTGAGGTTTGTTGCTAAATAAATTACTGATTCTTAGTTAAATTAGGTTCTTTTCCAGTCCCTTTTCCAATCCTTTGTGCATCTTTCCACTGTGGGTGGGTGTTTTCCCCATGACAGGAACTAACTGTGAACAGCAATTAACCATGAACTGGAATTGGCTATTACCTGGAATCTCTCACATTTATACATGGGAAGCTGGGCTGGTGTTTTTAGTACTTTTTGTTCTCTTATAATTTGTGGGTTGTAGTGGCAGAGATAGCTGCAATATCTGGAACTCCCTTACCTTGAATTGTGAAACAACTCTTCAGATGAAAGTCCCTTCTTGGCAAGCTTTCCCCCACCTCTTGCCCTGACACTCCCTAATGTTCAAGTGATTACATTTTTGGGTTTTGTTGTGTGGGGGTTTATTTGTTCAGCGGTTTTGGGGTTTTTTTGGTTGTTGTTGTTGTTGTTGTTTTGGGGGGGTTGTTGTTTGTTGTTGTTGATTTTTTGGTTTTTGTTTGTTTGGGGTTTTTTTATTCTTTAACTTTCAGGTACATTATGGTGCCAAGTGGAAACATGGGAGTATTTGATCCCACAGAGATCCATAACCGAGGACAACTGAAATCACACATGAAAGAAGCCATGATTAAGCTGGGCTTTCATCTGCTCTGTTTCTTCATGTACCTTTACAGGTTAGTTTCAAAAATTGCTCCCAAGGAACAAAGGGAGTGTCTGCCAGTATTTTTATCTCCTCTGTTCTACTGGTGTAATTGCTGGTATTCATGTCTTAGCTTTTTGCATGCTGCTAAGCCTCAGTAATATATTTTGACAGCTATCTCTGGGCTCATTACATGCCTTTATTCATTCTGATCAAACACTGTTTGGAAACTCAGGCTATTCCTTAATCTCAAAACCACAAGTACAACATAAAGAGTGACATGCTTTCAGCACCTGCAGTAAGTGACCTGTTTAGCAAGGAAATACTCTTGAGGACCAAGTTTATTTTATAAGTTCTGATTTTAAAAAATGAAGTTGATCTGGCTGAGTTACAACTAGATGTCTTTGTGATAAGGCCACTTGCTGCTGTTCCTCTGCTGCAGTATTGCTTCTGCAGCCTTGTCTTCCCAAGCAAAGCACACAGCAGGGGTGCCTTGACTTTCTATTTCAGGTTCTCTCAGAGCAGCTCTCCCATGACAGTGAGAGCTGCTCCTGCTTGCACAAGCTTCAGTAATCCACTGGTGTCATGTTCTCTGTTTTGTCACAGTATGATTCTGGCTTTGATAAATGATTGAGAAGTTGAAAGAGAACCATTAGCTGCCAAATTGGGTCATCACTCCAGTGACTGGTTGTGGAGCCACAGACACCTCCCGAACACACCTAGATCAGTGTCGTCATGCAGTATATTTTTCCTCTTTGAACAAGAAATATTTTTCTGTATTTTTAACATAAAATATTTTCAAAAGACATTGGATCTGTGTAGCAGTTGTTTTTGTTCCTTTACGAGCCAAACTGCTGGAGCTGCTGTTTCTGTAAGATGAAATCCTTGCTTACAGAAGTGACCTCATAGGAATTAAATGGTGATAAGGGAAACTTGTTTCAGCAGCATGAGCTGGTAATGATGGTAGTTCCAGAACACATTTAAGTGCAGCCATGATACCTGATTCTTTCTGAGAGGTGTCAGGATGAGACTCTGGCTGCCAAGCTGTCCTCTCAGAGCCTAATTTGAAGGAGCACTTGGAACAGATTTCAAAGTGGAACAGGAGCACAGCTTGCATCTTCGTGTTAGTATTCTTTCCAGACAAAAATCAATGGAATAAAAGTTACATTTTCCTCCCTTTCCCCACTGCCCTGCAGCAACCTGTATGAAGTCTTATATTTGGATGGATTAAGATCCCTTAGGTGGACATGACACTTGTGTGTAAGAGTGCAGATAAACAAGAACCATGATTAATACCTACTTTTCCCCTTCAACTCCTATTTTATCATTGAAGTACATCATGAACATCCAGAAAAGTAAAGATCACATTGCACTGGGGTGGAGTTGGTTACAGAGCAAAAGACTATCTGCAGTTGCTACTCCCTGAACTTGCTGTTTGCATAGCCAGTGGGGTGAAAGAAGAGTCTGTCTAGCTCAGGGAAATGGTCTGGTAGCCCATCTCCCCACTTACTCCAGTTCTGCTGTGACTTTGCTTCAGTGACACCAGCAAGTTCTCTTTGTGCAGCTCTTGCATTGGTGATAAGTGTATAAACCTGAGTTTGTACCCTCACTGTCCAATAACTGTCTCTAAGTTTTTTATGTGTGCTTGCAAACAGGTCTCTTGGAACAACCACATCAATTAAAAACACTTTAAAAAACACACTTCTGTAATTATGTCCAAAGATTTATGAGCTTTTTCTTCTGAAGTATATGGGTTTAAGTGTACAGCTGCAGTTAACAGTTGCTTTCAGGGCCGGCCATGAAAAGGCAACACTGATGCTTTATTGCTGTAGATACCTTGGGTTCAGTGTTTGTTCTAGAAGTTTGGCTTTAAATTTTTGATGGATGGAGTCCAAGTACAGCTGTGATCAAGATTAAAAACTGCTGAAAATCGTGCTCATTAAAAATAACTAAGGAAACAGCTACCCCACTGGATGCCACTGACTACCTGACAGCACAACATCAAACTACAAAAAGTACTGCCCTATAAAGCCAAAACCCAGACAGGAGGTAGGTCTGGAGAAAGGAGAGCAAATAAAACTTCAAAAGAATAGAAAGTCAGTAACTTTTTTAGCAGATTATGGTAGGCAATTAAATTTTATTTGTGTGTGAAAAAAACCTACTACACATATTTTGGGTGTTAGAAGAAAGGGCCTAAGCCACGTCCTTGCTGTACTGCTGACAGTAGATACATGTCACTATACTTGTTTCACACTGAGAAACATGAGCATTAACCTCATTTAACTTGCAGTCCATTACTCAAACTAGAAGCTTGATATCTTATTCTAAAAACATGATAAATAAGTTCTCTGTTCATTTATATCCAATAACTGATTACAAGAGTTGTAAAAACCTCAGCAGCAAGTTTCAGAGACTACAGTTCTGCTGAATAAATTACACTGGTAATGCTGAAGCTGTACAGGGTCAGTGCCTGCTTCAACAGAGACCTTCAGAGGTCAGTGTCAGTTACAGAAAAAATGTATTTGTAATAGCTAAAAACATGATTAATTCGCTAGAAATAGGGATACTGCAGTTATGTCACTCCAGGGAGAGCCACAGAGCACAGAAATTTTTATGCTGGTAAAAATAAACTCCCTATTTTCCAGCAGAGAACAGGGTAATTTAAACCCAAGCCTATCCTAGAGAATTCAAGACAATCTCAAGAAACTTGAGACTGATTTCTTAAAAAAATTGATCTATCACTATAAATTGGTTTGAGGTCAAATACAGATTCCTTCCTCTTCACTCAGACTATTTCTATTTGGACTTGAGGTACCAAAGTATAACTTTGTAAGGAACCATTAGCTATGATTGATAGGAAACTCCTATCAGTGGAAATAAATCAAAGTCCTGCAGGGATTCCAACTTTTAACTGGTGTTGCTGAGCCCTTTTCCTTACCCACAATCTATAGCCAGGCCAGCTTGCAAAGTCCTGCATCAGTTTTCAGAGAGATTACATAACAGTTAAGAATTCTATATTAGGGGGGTTTAGTTAAAATGTGTAGAGTTGTGTGTTTCTCCCTAATTAATCATTAATTACAGACTGTTGGTTATTGAGCCTGTTTTTCAAGGAATATATTTGCCTCCTCAACCTAGTAAATGACTGGTTTGCTAAAGTGGTTCTGTATTATTGAACATGGTGCATCAGAGGTCTGACCACTAAGAACAATTCTCCATGCAACCAACCAGAAACCCTGATAAGCCCAAAAAGGCAAATCTTGATCTGTTCAGGATTGTCAGAGCTTTATTCTAATTCTTTCTTCTCACAAGAAGCTCTCTGGGATTTTGTACAAGTGCCCAAAGATCATTTATGCCTTTAAGTATAGGGAGTGATGGAGATTGGAGGCAGCAGTAGGGAAATCTGGGCTATACATTCTGAACCACCATGCAGTTATCACCACCTTAGCTTTGGCAGAAACAAGAGGCACACAAGGCTCGGTGGTTACCCCTCAGAGCATTACAGGTCTTTCAAAGTGAGGAGACAATGGCACTGCCATCCTTCTGGGATGAGCTGGCAGCCTTGGCACATACAAGGCACGCAGGGAGGGGACCAGGCAGCACAGAGAGCACAGAACAAGGCGTAAGGAAGGGCTCTGCTCAGGAAGAGTTTGGACTTAAGCTAATTAAGGAAATGTACATCTACTCCCAAGCTCCTTGTGGAATTTCTTTGAAATAACCTGAATGATTCTAAAAAACAAACAAAAAACCCCAGAAAACACATTACAAATGCTGAGAAGTCAGAGGCCCGTAGAATTCATACACCTGTTTCTCTTGCACTCTTCTGACCATTAAAGGCAGACAGGATGGCAGATGAAGCACGGCTTTTTTGGCTGGGTTTGTTAGTAACTTCATTCATCTGCTGTGTGAATAATTTATGGCTGAAGTGGGTCTGCAACCCAAGAACCCTCCTACAAATACCAGCAGGCCAGGGAAGTGGCATAAAGGAGGACATGCAGGGGAATAAGGCACATCTCTTCTCTTGGCAGTTGCATTTAAGCCATAATTATCTATTATGCCTAAACTGTTAGGGAGAGAATAGAGTTAATACAAAGGTGCTGCTAGAGGGAGTGAAGACTTCTAATCAATACATAAGTTAAAATAATTCAAAAATTGAATGTACAACAGCAAAAGGTTTGAGTTTGGAAAAGCTACAGGGAGTGGAAATTCAGGCACAACTTTTTAACACAGCATAAGCTAGACTTGACTAAAAATGCAGGACAAAGATGAGGTTCTGGTTTAAGGCACAGGGAGCAGTGACAAGAATGTGGGGTCAGTTGGAGGGAACACAAAGGCAGGAGATCCAAGTACTTTAGGAGCATCTTCTTACTATGAAGTATCAAAACCCTCTGTAAGACTCACAAGTCACTTACAGCAACCAGAGTGTGGTATTTAAGCAAGCTGTGGCATTACAGAATGATGGATTTCAGAGAGCCTCAAGGGAGCAGATGCTGAGCAAGTGACATAAGCACAGCCTGGGACACGAGCAAGTCGAGTGCTAAAGTACAGCACAAACACAAGGGTGAGGTGGATTAGAGGCAGACAGCAGAGCCTGGAGAGCCTGAGCACAGCACTGAGCAACTCAGCTGCAGCTACACTGTCACAAATTAATTTTCCTAGCAAGGAAGTGAAATACTATGGAAGAAATTTATAATTAATGATCAAGAAATTAATGTCCAAGTCAGTCATATAAGTGAAGTTAGGGAAACTAAGAACTATTCATTCCAGTTATTTATTGTTTATTGAATTGAAAGAAAGGGAATACAAACATTTCTGTTAAGTGCTGTGCACCAACATGGAAAAAGTGTATTTTCTTTTAAAAATCCTAATAAAAACAAATCAGAAGTTAATGTAGTTCCAATTGAACAATTTTTAAAGATATGTTTAAAATACTACACATTTATAAAATAAAAAAGTTAAAACGGTGTTCTGTAAATAATTAGTAAAACAAGTGAAAATAAATACGAGACCCAAAGTTCTTATGTTTTTAATGTAATATAGCAAAGAAATTTTTAACTACTTAATAATATCTGAGGAGAGTAACAAAAATCCAGAAAGTTTAAGAACGCAATCCTTTGAAACATTTAATATCAGTCCATAGCAAATAGTCATTACATACCAAAAGCTCTAAGTGTTAACTAGTTCCACCACAACTCCATATAAATCTTGACAATTTAGAAATC
This sequence comes from Pycnonotus jocosus, assembly GCA_013400435.1. Classification (NCBI taxonomy): domain Eukaryota; kingdom Metazoa; phylum Chordata; class Aves; order Passeriformes; family Pycnonotidae; genus Pycnonotus; species Pycnonotus jocosus. Next base: position 113,592 of record VWYP01033566.1, read on the forward strand.
TTGAGATCAACAATAAAGTTCTTTTCTTGATCTCTACAGCTTGGTTTGTAAGTACATACATGCTTTGAGGATCCATTTTGTCCCATATGTTTTCAAGGAGCCAATAACTTTTTCCATCTGTGCCTAAAAATGTTAAGTTTCAAATCTAGTACATATACCCTAAGAATGTAAAATGTTTATGAAAAAAGATGGGGCACAATGAATTTCAAATTTATAAAAATATACTGATATTAACCAAAACCTTCTGTTCAAAGGACACTTCACATACACACGACTTAAAGTATGTAATAAAACATGACAAGTACCTAGAACATTTGGTTCTCTGTCTGTTCGTGGAACACATGCACGCACACACTCATACCAGATGGAAGGAACACTCTCACAGATGTTTTACTGAATCCAGATTATCTGGATGAATAGACAGAAAACTTGGCTACAGTTTATTTCAACTAGAGGCAGCTACTGCAGCAGTAGTTCAACACTGCACACTTCAATTAAGTCCACCCTGTTCAAAAAAAGTGTCATAGTTAATGATTTTGCTTTCTAGACATCGCTAAAAGTAGCAGTTTTCAAAAATCAAGTATGGCAGCTGAAAATGGACTCAAGCCAATGTGGAAAAGACAGGAGGAGGGCAAAAGGAGGATCAGCCATTTATGGGCTGGGTGTTCCTCTTAATAGTCGTCTCAAAAAGAAATTAGATACAAGTGTATTTTGTAGCTAAAAATATGGACAAACTATTGAAAGTGCATTTTTCCTCCTCCCCCTTGAGTTACAGTAGTTTGTTTGTTGGTCAGTAAATCCTACTTTATATGTCCATTCTTTTTTCTCTACCTCCCTCCCCATTTGGATCTACAACATATCCCCTCGAGCTACAGCTAATTGTACGAGTCCTGGCTTCCTGCTAAGGAAGCCTTTACAACTGATTTTGGGTGGGAGTATCACTTAGCAGTGTAAAAATACACACCTAGACACCAACTCCCAACAGCAGACAGTTTTATTAAACATTACCTGGTTGAAGCCAAGTTGAGAAGTAACTGGCAAGATCTGGGCAGATTTCTAGCTTGCATCTTTGCTCCAATCATAAAGAGAAGTTAACTTTAAAGTTGGAGAACTTTAGAAAAGACAGAGGGAATTTAAAAACAAAGGTGTCATTTCGCCCACTTCCCTCCCCTCCAAAACATGAACAGAGCTACCATTTTTCCCTTTTGTGTTCCATTGTGCCTTGAAAATTACTTACCTGAACAGCTAAAGAACATTTGGATAATAAAATGCTTCAGCTTTTTTTTTTAAATCTGCCTTGATAATAACCTAGGGCTACTGTGAATATTTGAAGCCAACAGGTGACCAGAGAAAGTTACGAAATGAATACACACTTACAGTATTTTCCTCTCTAAACCATGGGCCTGCTGACTGGAAATACAGTAATTTATTGTGGGTGTGTACTTGTTCCAGCCTTACACTCCAGCCTATGAACATTTTTAAGCACATGGAAATCAATGTATTGCAAATGAGCAAACTGATTTGGGTTTTTTCCCCCCTCCACCCCACTCCAGTCTCATTTCATCGTCTGTGCACAAAAAGTATTGGTACTTTTCAATCCACGTAGTGTGAATATGCAATGTGTTGGAAATAGTTTAGGTTGCTCGTTCATCTCCACATTGGGATGGTACTCATCACTACATCTCTAATGGCAGCTGCTGTGGGACTGAGTAGTGTGGCAAAATGAAGATTAACTAGTGTCACCTTTCTGTCCTGCCTGCTCATGGCCCATGAGATGCAAACAGGCTGTCACTGAGACACCCTGGAAGCAGTGCCACCTGCTTGGAGCTGGCCTTTACATGGCATGGCTGCACCAGGACACGAAGGGAGAGAGATCCCACACGTGCTTCTCCCTAACTCAGCTTCTAAACACCTCAAATGTCCTTCAGAGGGACAAACCAAGTCCAGAAGAGAGGGGCAGTGTTTTGGCAGAAGTCCTGCATTTAAATTCCTAACTGCACCGCCATGGAAAGCGGGCATCAGCCCACACCCCCCAAGCTGTACCAGGGAAGGAGTCTCACTCTGGTTACTTATGGACACCACATTAGAAATGCCTGAAGTGCATATGAGACTTTAAATCTATGCTGGAGACTTGATCCAGTCTTCACCATCTGCCTAAATTTCCCACTTTATTTCCATGAGTACATAGTGCCAGACCATTGTATGAGACATTAAGACACATCAAAACCATTATTCTCCTTACTCTCCCCTGAACAATGTTTGGTTTGAAAATGTAAGTTCCAGAGTAAGACAACACTAGAGTAACTTCCAAAGATTCACATGCTGGCATTGCTTATGAATTATACCATGTTTTGAACACTTTTACAATTTACTGTTTACAATTTAGGTAATTAATTTCTCCTTAAACTCCAACGTTTAGCTTACTTAAATTTGACCATTGGGAACTTGTCTGTTTTCTTGCAACATGAAGGCAACAGGGCCTGACACATCTTAACACTGTCTGAACTAGGAAGGGAAATAAAGAGCTTCCTCCAGAACTGCTTAAAGGAAGAAGGAACTGATGTATAATCTTGAGTTTACACAGGTATTCTCAGTGCTGTGAAACAGTAATTGCTATCAAAGCTGTCACCTTAGTTTTAAGGCCGAACATTAAGTTCCTACCTGGGTTTGGAGGTATTAGAAGACTCGTATGTCAGACTTGGGGCTGGTTTCAACCACAGCATCAGAATCTTAACTCATGCTTAAGTCTGCACACAAGGCAAGACAAACACACAACACCGGATGGCTGGAATCTAAAAGAAAGAAATAATCTAACCTGCTAACCTTGGTTTTTTCTGGGAAACACCACACTCCCATTCATCAAAGTGGCTACACCTCTCTTCCCAGGAATTCCAGCAAACCTTCCCCCACCCTTCTTCCACACGTGACTAATAAGGACACTAAATCATTATCTCATGAAAGGATGAAGTCCACACCTCTGCTCACATGACTCCTGCTGGCAGGCCCTTCCCTGCTCTTTTACTTCGCAGCAGTACCAACACTACCTTTCCACCCAAGGTGGCAAAAGGGAATCCAATGCCATCCCATGATGGATTTGTGTGTAGTGCAGAAGCACAGAGATGCCAGGCCATCTGTTTATGTCAAAAAGAATAAATATTTAAATTATAAATGTCTTTGTTTTTTCTTAACATGGGACATTAGTGGAACTACTCCTAGATACGTCAAGATGTTCATGGCACCAGCTTGCAACAAGGTCTGGGAGAAGCACTTAAATCTGCAAACTCAAAACTATATTCTCAATAACAAAATCTGTCCACCCTTGTTTATCAAATAAAGAAAAAAATTTCCATCATAATACAGTGTTTAATTATGATTTGTATGTAAATTACTTATACAAAGTGTTGACTTTGTGAAGAAAGGACTCTTTCAACACATTCTTCCCTCAAAGTGTAATCTACCTTTTACACCAGTATTGTTGCATATATTTATGTAATTAAAAAAAACACAAAGACCTCTTCTTGTTTCAACTCTTAGCCTGGTGGTGCAGTCTGAATGCTTTTTTTTCCTAACTAACACAGTTTATCTGCTAAGATGGACAGTGAATTCCTCCATCTGAAACAAGCTTTACTGCCTACCTAAATCTCTTTCCAGCCACTGCTTTTGATTGGGTCTCAGGACATTCCAGAAAAGCATCAGTGATACCGTGTTTCATGACACTTCTTGCATTGTTTTAATTCCAAATGTATACAAATGAAGTCATTTTAATCCTATAAATAATTTATTTTTAAAAAATTGTGCTGTTAACCCCTTTGCAGGGCAACGAGCTATGTGAAAAGTACAAAACTTTTTGTCAAATGTGATACTGAGAGTGCTTTTGACATAGTTCATTGGTTTATCCTCTCAATTGATAGATATACTGCGCAACGGGCAAGGCTAGAATCCATGAACCAAGCTGCAAAGATCTCGAGCTAAGTAAGGCGGAGAGAGACTTGAGAAACAAGAGAAGGAAATACTTTCCTATCCAATGTATACTCTTCAGACTAAAGCACTCTTTCTATCAAGCCTTCTAAACTGTTAAATAAAGTGTTCCAAACAAGCATTTAAACTTCATTACACAGAAGAGCAACAAGAACAGTAGCCTGCCAGACAAAAAGGCAGGAGGGAAAAATATATATACTGAGTTCAATGGTTAGCCTGAATGTAGCACAGTTCTTCACAACCGATGGGGGGGTAATTTCAACACGGTGTCCAACAAAGTTCTAAAGACGTGCTTCATCTCGACTGGTTACTATGAAGCAAAGGTGGTAAATGTTTGGCCCCAACCGGGCTTCAGAAATGGTTCTTTTTCATGACGAGCATGTCTGTCCAGCTATCAATCATGTTTGTTTGCACCAAATCCCAAGCCATTTAAAATACGACTAATTAAGTTAAACTGAAGTCGTCTGCTCCAAATTCGCCATCAACTATCCATGCTACTGCATTCCTCTGAGCAAAAACAAAAACATAAAGAGAAAGAAAGAAATCACAGCTTGAAGATCATAGCAACAGTTCATATTTCTATCATAAGGTAATTAATACAGTGTATTTACATGAATTTTAACTGAACATGCACTAGTTAATGGATCTTACACTCTAGCTAAATTCCATGCTTAAAATTACTTATTTTAGATATAATTATTCGTAACAATCTAGAAATTATTTTAGCATGTTAGATGTGGGTACTCAAAAAGCATCTGGTCCAAAAAGAAGTAACACACATTTACATACAAGTTCATGGGGAGTGTGCTAATTACAGAGCTGTCTTGTCACCCATTCAGGATTCCTAAGTGGTTAGGTGTTATTCCATGCACCTACACCTCTTGCAAAAGCACTGCTGTGAGAAATCCATTTGCAGTTGGTTTGGATGGCACTTACTGGTTCATTTTCTGGAGGAACTAAGAAAGAGTGAGCAAGCAGCTCACTGGAGAAAACCAAACAATAAAGCCATGAGTAAAACCAGCTGGAGGACAGCCTCTGACTCCTTATGGGGGCATTCCAGGTGTTACAGATTAGCCAGGCTGGTCCACCTAGTCCAAGACTAGAAGCAGATGTATCAAAGCACTGGAGCAGGGAGAGGAGGTAATTCTTCCTCCTAATATCCTTCCAACTTTTTTACCTAAGGGACATTCTGAACTAGAGGTGTTTACTTATCTACCAGCACTTAATGGATTTCTCTTTGATTACTTTGCCGGGGTTCCCCTTGAAGCCACATCCATGAGGTCCTGTGGCAATAGGATACACTATATATCATTTTAATGTCTCCTGTAAATTCTTACTGCAAGGTTGAATACATAATGACAGAAGCATACAAAGGGCACAACAATTCCCCAGCAGTCATCTCCTTAATAACCCTTGGGGAGGCAAGAAGGCCTTGGAACACCTGAGTGCATTTGGGCAGGAAAAAAAATGAGCATTGTCTCTCTCCCCTGGACACATGTGGTTACTGATGGTTAGTAAAGATCAATTTTGTACTGATTTTCTCAGGTAAAACTTTATGCTCTCTCTAGACATTGGAAATTCCTTTTGTAACCATTACAATACCATCACTCGATTTGTAGTTTTGTTTGAATGCACTGTTTAAATTTTAATAACACTGTAGGTTACTAAACCTAAGCATTGAAAGCAAGGTCTTTACGGAGTCTGCATAAATAAGTTAATATAATCCTAGGGTCTTAGTGATGCCACAGTTTTCTATAGGGTCATGTCAGAATAATGTTGGAAATACCAGTTGTGTCCTTTTTATTCCACAAAATGCTTAACTCCAAGAGAAACCAAGTCATACCTTAGAAAAAACCAAAGCAAGCAGTGACTTATTTTTCAGCAATGCATTTTTTTACCTTCAATATCCTGGTTGTCTACGAAAGGCGCTGGTCCCCATATCCTAACGGTGCCGTCGTCGGAGGCGCTGGCCATCATGGCGGGGATCTGCGGGTTCCAGCTCACGCAGTTCACCGTGCGCGTGTGCCCCGTCAGCTCCGCGATGGGCAGCTCGCTGCGCTTGTGCCAGATGTACACCTTGTGATCTGAGCCAACACAGGGAAAGGCAGCGTCAGCAGCTGCTCAGCGCACACCCACCTCAGGAGCCAACAGCACTTCCACCACACCAGCTCTCGGTAAAACCCCAGTGTGGAACAGCACTAACAAAACTTTTACTTTAACAGCGATCAAAAGAACGCAGGCAAAGCTCTTCCATTAACAGACATGTTCTTTTTTAACACCTGCAAGCCTACTGCACTTGGTGTTTGTGAAGAAAAACATCTGACTGTAATACAAATAAGACAGTACAAGGCAAAAAAGAGAAACTAAATTACTCTTTAATTACAGGTATGGAGTTGTAATCTTAGCCAAAAAGAAGACTTGCAGATTTTCCCCCCTCAAATAATTGTATTTGCAAATTAGTAAATGCATTATAAAGACATGAGTACTAAGAATAATTATAACCACCTCCTGTTGATGAGTACCAGATAAGATCACAGCTCTATAGTTTATGAAAAACATCTTAATACTAAAAACCTGTAACACTCCAGCAAAAGTGCAAACAGAGCAAATGAGGGAGGGCAAAGCTTAATGGCTCAAATTGTGAGCTATTACTGTCTTTGACAACCAATTATTGTGTGGTATTTAAAGATATCAATTTGTAGATATTAAAGTAGATGCAAATAAACCCTACACATCCTATTTTGTGATGGGAAGCTTTTAATTACTTCTAGCAACATGCTAGATAGAGAATAGGGAACTGGTTAGACACTCTACTGCAATGTTTAGAGAAGAGTCATTCTTTATAACCAACCATATTTCAGAATAAATGGGGAGTGGGGAGAAGAAGTGGGGGCATGTCCCAGCTGTAGACCACCAGCCTGTAACAAGTCTGGGGGTTTACCAGTCTAGGAATGTCTGTGGAATATTCCAAACAGAGCTACATAAGCTGGGCAAATATGTATTGCTAGTATTACACAAAAGCCTGGGGTCTAGCAATCAAATGAAAAGTATTTTGATCTGCTTGAAACCCTTTCACACAGATGTCACTCTGAAGGCTCAGCAAACCAATCTTCCTCTATTCCTCCTCCCAGCCCCTTATAAAACAGATCTGCTCTCTGACCTTCCTGCTAGAAAAAAGTCTCTTGGCTTTTTCCCATGTGATAACTCCCTTGTCTTGTGCTGAACCAGCTTGTTTGGGGGTACCACCTTCACACGTGCTTGTGTTGATGCAAATGTTCTGGCTGTGCTTCCATTCCACTTAGGATTTCAAGGGGACTGCATCCATGCCATTCACCAAACACCACAATTCACACACCAGACACACAAGCCTTTGCTCTGTCAGATAACCCAAGCCTAAAAACAAAGCAGTACTTTGGTTTGGAAAGAACAAGATAGCTACATAAAGACAGCAGTCAATTCCTCTCTGAGGCAGAGACCTCTGTTTTCTTCCTACGGATGTAATTGTCACGAAAATCCCTACCTAGCTGACAAGATGCTTTAAGAAGTTACAACAATGTGATCAACTACTTTTAAAGCCAGCTGTAAGAATGTGGCCCGTTATTACTGTTTGCTTGTTTTTTAAAAATAGTCTCAGCAGCCACGTTTGCAAAAAGGCAACAGCTTCAGAGAGCTCAAATCTAAGGAACTCAGTTCCAAATCATCAGTTCCTTACCATCAGTTTCAACTACTGTGGTTTTTAAACAATGAAGACAATAGAAAGTCAACAAACTGGGGGGGGAAAAAGGACTGGTGCACTACAGTTTCTACACCTACACATGCACATAGTTATGGCTAAGCAAATCCTGAACTTTCAGGCACTCAGGTCTTAAACCAAGAAGTTTGTCCAGCCATGAAACGAGGTTCACACTGGAGGTGCTGTCCTTCAGTCATATTCCACTGAATATAGTCAGAGGGTGAAACATATTTTGTGTTTTCCAAAAACAGACAGTAGGAAATGCCTTGGCCAACCCTGCTTCCTAAGAACTGTGAGTTACACAGTACTCACAGTGATTTGTTTACATATTACAAGTGTAATTCTTAGCCCTGCATAAGCTTGAATTTTAAGTGACCTCCATGGCAAGTGATGGCACTACACCAGTGACAGAACTGAACCAATTCAACACATAAGCTTTTAACAAATTTCTACTCTTGCCACAGACAGCTGAATAAAAACATACCACAAAGCCTTTAATCACCAAGAAACTCTACCAGACTACGTCAACAACTGCCTAATTTGGGGCTACTCTGTCTGTAATTAAAATGATTCTACTGAAATTAAAATAACCTCACCACACCTGTATCTTCAACAGGCAAATGAAGCTCTTATTCCCCAGAAGTACATTTTATTCAAACCAGAAGTCTGAATATCATACCACAAAAAGAAAAATCCGCAAGAACACCCCACCCACTTCTAATTAAAACTGTGCAGATGCTTTTGCTTTAGAGGAGGAACACAAAAGAGTCATTAATGTGTTCTACCTCTGCCATCCTCTCAGAAGATTTTCTGCCAGCCCACAATTACTTCTTGAAGTATGCCACAATCTCAGCATGCCTCAAATTTATTTCATGAGCCAGTTGGTTTGCTTTTATAATGTAGTTGTTAGCAACTGTCATCTATAAGATGAAGGTATAGGAAGGATACAGTGTGGCAGTTTTCTGCACAAAGGAGAATGGTGTTACCTTCACTGCCACTCGCAATGAAATCTTCATTATGACCTCCAAAACACGAGTGAATTGTGTAAAATCCTTGTGTAACACCTTGATACTTTCTCACTAAAACTCTGTCTTGTAAGTCCCATAAGTGAACTCCCTGGAAATAAGAAATATAAAGAGTGTTATTTTATCATTAAATATTATTAATGGCATTCTCCTGAGCAATGAAAGAAAAATTACACATGGAAGTGCACTACTTTGGAGCCAACTCTGGTACTGTTAGTAGGTGAAAAGAGTAAAGGTGTATCAAATTACTAAACTTAACTTTCACCCTTAGATCCCTTCTGCTCTGAAAGCTTTATTCTTACCCAAGGTTTCAAAAGGAGAAACAGATAAATAAAATCTATGCCCCCAGACATGCAAAGTGCCACAGTTCTTGCTGTACCTGGCTTCTCAATGCAACAGCCAGATTATAACATTGAATACTACATACTTCCCAATATGAAATTCTTGACTATAAATCAGTCAAAAAAAAACCCCCAACAAAACCCCCACACAACCCAAAACAAACAACAAAACCCCCAAACAAAAACAACAACTAATTCACCACGAAAAAACGCAAAAAAAACCCCTACAGGTCTCAAGATTGCCTTCTTGTCAGAAAATTTCATACTATATTTACGAATATGAAGGCCTTCATATTACACAAGTAGTTAATATTGAACATTCCAACTCACACCTAAATATGTAAAAGCAGGTAGCAGTTGCAAGCACATTTATTGCCATTTCCTTGCAATATCCCCAACTCACCTGAGTTGCTACATTTAACAAAGCTAAACGGCCATTTTTTGAAATAGTAAACGACATAATAGGGTGATCTTCTTGTACTCTGAAATGATAAGACACGAGAGTCAAGATAACCAGGTAATGATGCAGCACCAAGACAACAGGCATGTCCTGTCTCTGCAGTATTATCAGGGAAAAATAGTTCCAAATCTGAAATTTGGTATGACTCTAGACATCAGTACAAGCCAGGTCTGCAATACTTGTTTATACTTAGGCCAAACACCAAGACCAAAAGGGACTTCAGACCTCAACTCCTAAATTCAAGGCAGAATCCACTAAAATACACGAGGAATTGGGAGGGCTACAAGTACTAGTGATAATAGAAATGCTAAAATATCCACCAGAAACCTACTCCAGTGTTTAGGAAGTCATTTATAATACTTGATCTAATGCTTGCTGAAACTTGCTCACTAATTCTTGTCCCATCTTTTAATATTGAGAACTATATTTAATAACTTGTTTCCCATCCTTTCTCGATTTTCTTCTGACACTAAGAAGCAGGAATTCAGAGCCAAAAAAGGTGGTAGTTACATGTTCCTGTCTGTGAGATCCTCGAAGTTATAACCCCGAATTCGCTGGTGTGTGTCTGACGCTAGAACAGTTTTCCCATCACTCAAGCACCAAAGGCATTGTACTCTCACCCCTTCCCAGGAGTCAAGGAGATTACCATCTAAATCCTGAGCAGAAGGAAAAAAACAACAAACATTCAACCATTAGTCTCAGGTTTCTGAGGAGCTGTGACACAAAATATTTTTCACTTTCTATTCAGACAATTGCTACAGAAAGCAATCTGACCCTTTACAAGGGAGGACTTAATGAATTAGGAGTTGGTTATCTTAATCAAGGGTTTTTGTAGGAATCTGCCCTGGAGAGCAGAGACCCCCTTCTGTCACTTATTTTCTCGTGCATGACATGTGCCACCTGCACCCCATCACTGAGCTGATCTTCACAGTGAGGTCTGCATACTTCATTATTATTCTGGAAACCAATCAAAAAAATAATCAACAATATGGTGAAACTGTGGACCAGCACCCCAAACCAACACTAGTCAAGTAATGAGAGTTTCACATCTCTGTTTTCACTAAGCAAAGACAGCATGCAAAAACTAAGAAAGATGTAGTCAAAATTCAGTGGAATAAAAACACTTGTATCCAAAGGTATTTCTTTTTATTAGTGTTTTTTTCTGAAGCAGCTAAGAAAAAAAATCCAGACTACAAATCCTCCTTGAGGCAGACCAAAGATGCTCAAACTCTTCAAACTACTCCATACAAAAGTGCTGCTGAAATTTCTGCATTAATGTATTACTTCTTTGAATAACAAAGGATCAGAAGCTTTAGTGTACACACACACACAAAACCTGAAAAAGCATTGACCAAACTTTAATTTCTTGCTTTGCTTTCAAAGGGACAGATGCAGAGAACTTACACACTGATAGAACTGTCCACGCTGTCCTCCCGTTACAAAACGCTTCCCATCAGGATTCCAGGCCACGCTTGTTAAACTGTCTTCATGAGACTGGCTCATCTTTGTCCTCAGCTCCCCAGTCTGGAAAATAAACAAAGGCAGCAGAGCCTTATCCAGAGTCCTTTCCCAAAAAGGCACTGGTAATTTTATCTGACATGAATAGTGTTTGGAAATCTATATATTTCAACAGGTTTATTAAAAAGCAACACAATTATGAATAATGCAATAAAAAGGCAGAACTACTTTAGTGCATCCAGTGAATCTGGACTTGATTTGGGACAATTTCTTTTGTGTCTCAAATCAAGGGAGATGGAATAGTTGGTGTGTCAGACAACTAAAAGATTTTGAGTAAAGAGCAGAACGAAAAGAAATTACATGAACAAGCCAAGGGAATGACAAGCACTATCAAATTAAAAAAAAACCCAAAACACTGAGAGAAAGGAGGTAAAGAGATTAGAAGTAAAGAGGTGACAAAATACATTTTAGTAAGAAGTTACTAATATCACAGTAGCTAGAATGTTTTCCTTCTTGAGCTGAAGTTCTCCATGCCAAAATTCAGTTTTCATGCCTAGCGTATAAAGCCACCGTTTCACACGACAGAACACCAATGAGTGGCATTGTCAGCAGTGCTCTTCACTGAGCCAATTTAGTCAATTAACAGAAGAAAAGTGTTCTAAGGGTGAAGAAAGGGAACGTTTTTGTTTTAGGAAACTAAATTAGTTCAGAGTCCAAGACAGCACAAGGAAGTCTATACAGCTCTCAACTGAGGCAAGAGAAGCCTTTATATGAACTCAAGTGCCCATAAAATTCAACAGCAGAAAGTTATTTTCAAATTCATGGAAGGAATGGCAAAATGTCCAAGTGCCTGACAGAGAGATGAAGTTCTGAAATCATAAATTGAAGCCTTTTTCACTAATATCACTGGGAGGGTTACATGAAGTAAGAGAATTTTCATCTTTTACTACTTGTCATTATCATCAACAAGCAACTGCTTCCCTTCAATGATTATTCTGTCCTCTGCTTCTCTTGATTCATTTGCTGTCCTTCTCTTCAGGAGCTCTGACACCCTAAGCACTTATGCCATCCCATCTCAGAGATGATAGTAACCACACACACCAGAATTGCTGCACAATCCCAGACACTTAGACTTGAACTCCAATTTCAGTTCTGTCCAAAGTGCAAAGAGCATTTGCAGGATGCCATAACTATTTTTTCAAACTGAGAGGAGGACAGTAAGATCAGCATCTCTTCTTTACAGTCCCCACCTTGGCATCAGTTTGCAGCAATTACTTGTCTCATGCTTGCAGCATTTAGATATTGAAACAAAAGCAGCAGGCTGACCACAAAGTTTTCTTTTTCACTCTTAGCCACCACTTACCTGTACATTCCAGAGCCAAAGCTCAGAACAATCATCTGGGCCACAGGCAACAAGGTAGTTGTCATCTGGACTCCAGGCAATGTAAGAGACCCCGTACGCATGACCTTCTAACGTCTTGAGTAGTTTTAGCTGGTGAGTGTCCTGGAACAAGAGAGGTGTTCTTCAGACAATGCAAGTGAACTCCCACATTTCATATTTCCACAGCACCACAGGTTTGCCAGTTTACAGGGCCAGGAAATGAAAGCTTCTAACTTTCAACCTTCAAAACAAGAACACTCATAGGTATTTGTGTTCTAATTTTCTGTGATCCTTAACATAAAATTCAAGAAATACCACTGCATACAAAGTTTTACACTACATGACACTTGCCTTAGTACAGAAGATTTCTGCAATGTCAAGTCTTTCTACATCTACTAGAATATTAAAGTATTATTATGTATATTTCACAGAATTAAGTTACTTTCTTAAAAGTAAAAACATGTTGAAAACCTGTTACGGTTAAATGGAGAACCAAAACCTTCACAAGCTGCTGACAAGGACAAACCTTGAAGTGCCAATATTTTTATAAACTTGCATGTATCCTCTGTGTGTTGTTCAAGGAAGGAGATTTACAGAAAGATATTTTTAAAAACTTCCTTGAGAGGTGTTCTTATTTCAGAAGTGTTGCCTACAGCAAGCTGTTTTCTGCCAGATCTAGTGAATGAAGCATACTTGGCACATGCAGCATCTTATATCATCTCTATATTACAACTGTTTTACTGCTGCCTCGTTGGAGGAGCTTGACTTTTCAAGAAGCTTGTAAAAATAAATAGTACAGCTAGATACTGTGAAACAACCACACATTTGCTCCCTAAATACAGAAACATGCTTCAGTACAGTATTAGCACTGATTCTTGGTAACAGCATACATATACACAAGTAGAACAGAGCTTGTTAAAACACTGACAATAATTATTTTGAAGCCTGCTAGAAAGGGCAATCAAATTGTCCTCCCTCTACCCACCCTCCTCCACTTTTTTTCATGCATGGCAGATGCTTATATCTCTAACTTCTTTTCAAAAAGGGTGACTAATTTGAAAATCTAGCCTGATTTCTCTAATTGTCCCTTCTCTCTCTTTTAATTTTTTTTTCAGTATTAATCAACAGAGCACTTCCTGATTCTAAAGAGAAAGACCAGAAGAAGAGTGACACGAAGGATTGTTTCCTGGGATCAGCTGTGAGCGATTTGGTGACTTTCAGCCAGTCTGCAGCACTGCGGGCTCTGCTGGCTAGCAGAAGTAAATTCGTTAAAAGAAAGTGAGCTAAGAATAATCTTCAGAGTACAGACAAAGAGGGGCGAATGAATTGAACTCCTCAAGACCCCTTTTCCATTCTAATCATCATTCCTAGACTGCATTAGACACTGCTATGTCTATAGCTAAAAGTGATTTTCAAGGAAAATGAGTCATGTCTGACATCATCTCACATCCTGGAGCTTGTCTGGAACAGATATATTTTTTTTTACAACAGGATTAAAGTAACCTGTCACTTCAGCATATTTGAAACTCATGAGGAACAAGATATATAAGATATTTCTCTTCTAATGATAGCACTCTGTGGCTGTTACTATCTTCCACACTGCTCTCATTCTTCCCTCCAAATACCATAAAGCTGCTATACCATGCTCTAAAACAGCAGTCAGTGGTATTTCAGGCAAACATCCCCAAATGTAGTCAACCTTCCTACCACCCACCACCAAAACAAATCTCAGCACTTCTATCTCTTACATACAGCTTCCCAAATTTTTGTTATGTACTACAAGCAACTATTCAGGCACCAACTGAAGTCTGCAGTAGCTGAGCTCCTTGGATGAGATGCCAAAAACCTGTCAACCACTTTCAGAAAATGCAGAAGGGATTTTTGTAAGGAGCCAGTTCAAGGAGAACTCTTAACAAAGAAGATGCATGTTGGAGAAGGTGATGCACAGTGTGCTCATCCTTTGTGCTCCACAGAGATTCTGCCACACTTCCTGACACTCAAATAACGCATCCCACACAAACCTAGTCAACCCAAGACAATATTTAATGCTGCTGAGTCTGCCTCAGAACTTTGAAATTAGCACATGAAAATGACAACAGAAACATAGGTTAAGACAGTCTAGACATGTGGCTGGGTCTTAGAAAAGAATAAGAAATTCAAGGTATGAAATTAAGAAAACACATTGCAGCAGTGTCCTTACACTTCAAGAGAGGCAATGAAGAATGAAGGATTCTCACACATGTGAACTGTGTGTGGAAAAATCAAACACTGTTCATTTAAAACAGGGCTCTCCCACCACTTGCCCAGACATTGCTGGATGTTTGTTTCCATGCAGTTTATTCAAACAGCTTAGAATAATTCTGTATATCTAAAGCCTTGAAAATCAGATTAAATTTACAGGTCAAATGACATTGTCAACTGCTACAGGAAACATGAGAAGCATGCTCTGGTAAATATGAAAATTAATCACTCGATGTGGCCTAATGCTATTTACGTATCCACCTGCTTGAAAGGGTTTTTAAATTTTTTTTAAAGCACTCAAAAAAAAAAAAAAAAAAAAAACAAACCAACAAAACTACTAAACCATTTTCCTACTATTTTTTAGAAATTTTTATTCTTTTATTCTTTAGCAACCCCTTGGTCAAAAGGCTTAGTCTAAACACTCAAAAAACATTTATGTGGTTTTACTAAGCAGCTATTAGCTAACAATTCACTTTCAGATGTGCTAATCAAGATGTTTGGTATTAAAACCCATCAATATAGAAGGAAGATGTGCATCTACAGTCAAGTGACAAGTTAACAGCAAAAAACTTTTGATCCTTAATTCACCTAAATTACTCTGCAAAAAAACCCCCCAAAACGACAAACAAAATACAGGTAATTTCCACACTAAATAACTAAAGAGAAGTCAGCTTTGCTGCTATGCAGCTCTTGGCCCAGAGCACACTGGCCCCACTAAGACACAAACCACAGCAGTCTTATGCCTGAAAAAGCCATGGTGCCTGCTGTTAGCTCTGGGGCTACATAACAATTATGCCCATGGAACAGTTTTAAAGTCCTCACACCATTTTAATAGCAAAAAGGACTCAGATTATAAGGCTTCCTAACCTGAAGTGAAAGACAAGAAACTCAGCTATCAAATCCTACTTAACACCAGTATGGAACTGCAGAAACCTTTCATTTTCCACCTCACATGCCAGCCTGTAGCTGTGTGGTTAAAAAACCATAAGGATCTTATTTCTGATAGTGTTTTACAAGCATTAACAATTTCAAATGCTGTCTGCATATGCTCAAGTTTATTCCCAGTCTTCAATTATTATGAAATATATGGATGTACTTTCATAATCACTTCTACAAGTCAAAACAGGCTTAGATTCATCAATCAACCTCTATTGATATAGCAATATGTATGTGCAGGAAAAATGTATGAAACATCCTACAGCTAGGAGATTTACAAGACTTTTACATCCCAGAGAATGGGTTGTAACAGGGCTACAGCCCACGTCAGCCTGTCCTAGAAGAATCACACCATCCAAGCAGGAGAAAGCCGAGAGCAAAGGGAAAGACAAGTCATAGACATTTTCACACTTTGCACACTTACTGGATCAACCTGCCATATAATAACAGTTGTGTCCTTAGATCCTGTTGCTAATTTAGTGCCATCGTTGGAGAATTTACAGAACCACACTTCATTACAGTGCTCCGTTAGGATTTGCTGGGTATAGCATGGGAACTGTTTCCTGGGAAAACAAAGGGATGCATTCATTAATAAGAGAGCAGTAAGATTTTTTTAAAGTCAAGCTAGTAAAAAAAAAGCAATCAAACAAAAATCTTAATTAAATGCAAGACCAGACAACTTAGAAAAACCCTCTATTAACAACTGCCTCAAGTAAGTACAGAATGAAGTGTCTTATCTGGCAACAAGCTCACACCATCAAGTCATCATAATTAACCATAAGAACATAGAACTGTTCTTATTTCACTCACATAATTTGTTATGTTTTCATGTAACTTGGAATTAAACTGATCTCATCAGGAGTGTAACAATTTATTATTATATCATTTCCTACTGTATAGAAAATACCATAGAGTACAGGTCCTTTGAACCATAGGTGCAATGTTTTTACGCATAAGGTTTTTGTAGGTGTCTAGCTCACTTTGCTACATCTTGCTAAGAAATAATTCTTACATAAAAGTTCCTTTTCCTAAATGTGACCTTGCAATAAATTAGATGTCTCTTTGCCTTTGTTTTGTCATTTTTCACCTTTGCAGACTACCACATACAATATCTAAGCATAACTAGCAAGATACCATTGGGCATTCAACTTGATCAGTTCTCTCACAAAATCTAAATAAACTATTTTGTAAAATGCTGCATTTATCAAACAAAATATTACATTATAAACTACTGAAGAAGATCCAAGCATTCCTCTAGAGCCAATATTTAATATTCTAGTTACACACCAAAAAAAACCCCTAGCAGTCGAATTATTAAGTTAGGTGAGAACTGGAGACAAGTTTTATTTCATTTAAATCTGCCTACAAGCTCTCAAATAAGGATTTCAGAGTTAAGATAAAATAAATGTAGGCTTTTACAGCTGATGTCTGCATTTCGAAGTACTACCGCAAGAAGTACAAGTTCATCATTGTTCAGATGCAGTAAAAGATAGTCTCTAACCACAGACACCTTTTTCTTCAACTGCAGAGATCCTGAAGTGGTTTAGTCTTAGGCTGAGTTTTTATAGCACCCAGTGCAGCAGGGCAACACAACTCTGATGGGACACACTGGTACTAAGGGAATGACAGTGCCCTTGAAGGTGCAGTTGTATTTATCACTGAAGATAAACTGGCTTAAAGAAAACAACCAAAAACCAACCAAAAGACATCACAACCCATCCACCAAAGGAAATAAAAAAATTTAAAAGTCAAACACCCCTCCCCTTAATTTGAGCAGAAAACTTAGTTTCTTCACATTTCTGTTTACAAATACAGTTTGGTGGCAGCCAGGCTGACAGACACCTAAAAAACTACTACTTCCCTGAAGCTAGAAAAAGTTCTGCTTCATAGAGTATCTGCACCCTCTCAGCCCATTTTCTTTTATTAGAAGAGGCTTTCCAGTCTGTGCTTAAAGACTATGAAGCACCACTGAACAACCATACAGTCTCATTTCCTATCTTATGGTAGAGAAGGACAAAATGCACATATACATATTTATATATATATTTGGCTTCCTTGGATATGTCTGTACTTACTTGTTTATAGAGAAACAAGTGAGTTCTGCTCCTGCTTTCAGCTGACCAGGAACTGCCTGGTTGCCCCTGGAAGAACACTGAACCCAAGGTAAAAAGCCTCACCCATGAAAGAAGACTTTGTTCTCCTTCACATCTAGGGGGAAGCAGGCAACCCCTGCACAGAGATGTGCACCTACAGGAGCAGTGTTTCATTATTATTTAGCCATATTGTTATAAATTAATGTTTTTGCTCAGAGCAGCAACTTGCCCTAGGAGGTGAGGCTGCATCCATAATTCACACAAAGTACAAGGGGCATGCTGTGTCCCAGGAAAGTCTTTTCAGCACATTTCATTTCAAAATAATAATCTATGGTACAATAGCTCTTCCATCTTAAAGCTTAAGAAAAGCAGGCAAGGTTTTGTAGACATGAAAAGCAAACAGGAAAATGCTGGAGCACAGTTTTCATAGTAGGATACCTTTAGGTTCCTAAAAGGGGTGACAGTTATTAGAGCTGCTGCAGACACATCCCAATACTGAATTATGCTGCTTACAACCCAGCTGGATCTGAGTGCTCCCTCAAAAAGTCCTCTTCACTTAATGAGTGAAACAGAACTCAGCAAGTTTGACTCCACTGATAGCAAAACCACATTAAATAACCTGGCTGGGGAAGGAAATAGCAGCGGTCTTGAAACAAGAAACCTGAACCAGTTGTCTTAACAGTTTCTGGTTTAGGTAATTAGATATTACTGAAGTTCAAAGGTTTTTCTTCATCTTTTTTGAAGTGTTTCATTACAAGTTGTTCTGGTCAGCACAAAACACCTGAATGATGTCATTCCATTATTGAGATAAAGCATGTAATAAAGTTTCTCTTTTGCTGTATTTACAAGTTCAAAACTACAGAATAAAACACTAAATAGTTACCTTTTCATTCCCTGTACATACAATGAAAGATTTATGCCTCAACAAAGAAAACCAAACGAACAAGAAAACCCCACCACACCTAACTAGGCTGAAGGCTCTCAAAACCAAAAATCATCATCCCCAAGAGCATCGATTCTCTACTATCAAAATCTCTGGCACAGTAAGATTAAATCCTTCACCTTCACTCCCAGTTGTGCTTCACATCTCCCACTCTTACCAAGTGAGTTCTATAGTTAAACATTTTGCCTGTTAGTGCAATTCAAACATGCTTAACCAAAATATTATCTTAAGTACAAAAGGGATTAGTTCCAACCAAAAAGGGGAAACTTATCAGTGTTACATCAATTAGGTAGCACAGGACTTGAATTGTCTAAGCTATTAGACTACTGTTACTTGTCACCTTCATCAAAATGTGGCTTCCACTGTCTAATTCACCTCACTGTGCCCAAGCATAGCAGTACATACAGCACACCACAAACTGGACTCAGACCCCTGCAACAGGCAGCTGCAACAGCATGAGGACAGAATGGAAGCCATTCTTTTCAAGTGGATTTTTGGGTACTTTTTTAATGGGTTCTTCTTGTTGTTGGTGTTTATTTAATTACAGTAGCCATGAGTACCTAGGTATGTATATACACAGCAAATATGCAAGTTTAGGAAGTACTGCTTTAGTAGAAAAAAGGAAGCAACAAACCAAAAATCCCAACTACGGCCAAACTTTTATCAGCAAATAGATTCAGATGGGGGAAATTCAAATCCAAGTTTGTTGCATGTAGTATCTTTTCTATCTGACTCTCTGTAGCCTGGCTTCAGTAAGTCAAGCTCTTCACAGTGATCTTGAATGCTCCTTGGGATTTGGTTAGTAATATCAAACCTGTTGCACAACATCCAGTACTACTCATGGACTTGCTTAAAGGTTAATCTCTTTTAGGCAGTCTGATTTTAAGACTCGCTTCTGAAGGAGGGAAGCCACAACAACAGCATATGATCATTTCCAACAGCTCTTAAAATGGGCAACATTCAAATGTCTGCACACTCACACACAACTGCTGAAACAATGCAATGCAGCAAAATTGTAAGCTAAAAGGCTACTTGAATACATAAAGTGACAAAGACAGTAATTTTCAAACCTTAAGATAGCTACAGCAAAGTACTATGGCAGCCTGCATCTTTAAAAACTGATTCCAAGTAACTCAAGAATGCAAGTCAAAGCAGCTGAGTTCAGAAAATTTCTATAAGCAGGTTTATAAGTTTCTATAAGTTCTTAATTAACTTCCTCAGATGAACTAACCTTAACTGAAAACAACTCCCCTGTAAGCCCACGTGCTAGCCTGTTACATGGACAAATATTTAAGGGTATCCCATACAGCCCTTATGCTATAACTCTTATTCCCTTAATCCACCAAGCACAGCACAGCAGTTTTCCATAAAAGCTACACTGAGTGTTTAGGTCCTTAGCCAAGTTTTGCTGGATGAGGAAAAACTCCTCAAGTCAGCAATTTGTTAAAAACAAACATCTTCCTGTTCCATGTCTATTAGAGTATTGCATTTTGAAGGTTCAGAAGCAGCCTCCATTTTTGTCACCAAAAAAAAAGTTATCCAGACAGTCTAAAGAGCCAATACAAAAAGGTATAAGAGACTCAATTCTTACTACCTTATAAATCTGAGAAAATAGTTACTTATATTATTCATGTTATAAATTATGTAACTTAGAAAAACCTACTGTACATTTCTCCTCTGTTTTAACTTTTGTGTCTAAAAGCACCTGTGTCCACTCTTAAAAGTTACAGCTGAAACTTGAGTTCACAGAAGCACGCTTCAGCAGGCTTTCTGCATTCCAGTAACCTCCAAGACAGAGTCTGGATAAGCAACACACCACTGATTCTCCAGTGAAAAAACACAGCAATCCTGTGTTGAGGAATAAACAGACTGGCTGTCCAAAATGACAAGAAACAAGAGGCTATGGATTAGCACAGCGGTATCTTCTTTTTACACCAATCTGATTACAATTTTTAAGCTTCAGTCTGAGCCCATTACCCCACATCCAGCCACCAAAATCTTCTCCACACCCCTCCTTTACTCCCCGCCTCCACTGCTCATTTAGTGAGAATTGCTTTTTCCCAGTAAAATCCTGTTAAACCAGCTCAGAACCGTTTTCACTTTTCTGTTATTCAGATTATTTTAAAAGACCAAGAAAAGATTGGCCATCTCAGAAGTTAGGAAGGTTTCTTACCTACTACAAACGTGGTCTATTAGCAGCGAGACAGAATCTAGATTGCTGTCTAGTTTGGTGTTGTGATATAGGCACCGGTCCCGTTGGAGTTCCACAGCCTGGCGGAGCAGGTTCTGTAAACGCCTCGGAGGAAGCATCACTGATGGGGGTAGGTAGGCTTCAGAGGAGTTAGGAAGAAAAAACAAACATATGAAGAAAGAAGACTTACCAAAAGCAAGTTACAGGTAACAGCACACTTTGATTTGAGTGGTTTTGGAAGAGACCTTAGTAAATAATAGCATGCAGTTTGTTGAATTTACAGCTATACACCTGGAATGAGAAGCATGAACTTCTGGAAAGCAGAGTTGTATGCAAGGTATTTGCTGTTACAGAGTATGTTGTCCTGGCCAACAAGCTAAATTTACACAAGCTAACTCAAAACTCAGTATTTAACAAAATCTGTAATGCTGTAAAACATCAGTACCAGCTGTATTCCTTTAAGGAATTCTGTATTAGGACTGTGAAAAGAAAGAGTACCATGGGTTTTAAAACTGGCACAGGGTATTACAACAGCCACAAGAGAAAGCAGAAACCATAATTCAGAACAAAGTATGAGACCACTATCAACCAGTACCAGTATCACTACTGGTTACAGGCCACACAGTTTCCACCACTCACTGTGGCTGGCCTTCATAACACGCACCCACCCCTCCCTAAACCACACATTTAATCACCAAGTTGTATCACTACTGCATGCAGCAGAGCTAAGGAGTAACAGCTCTTATTACAGACAGTTTATCAGAGACAGTAAAAGGTTAGGTACAGAAGACCAAAGGGTAAAGGCACCCAAAGGTATCCCTGTGAACCAAGAAACACAAAAAAACCCCCAACCGACCAGCAAATACAGTCAATTCCCTGGGATGTGTAAGTTATACTGGATTTAACAGAGGTGAGAAGAAATTCTAAAGACTAGAACATCTTACTCTGGAGTTTGTCCAAAAGTTTAGATCTGGAAGCTGTTCCTTTCCCTTCCCACTCTGCCTTTGCACGCAAGTCTTCTGCATGGCTACACATCAGGTACCTGTTTCAAAAGTGCACATACACCAACAGACCAAGTCGCTTTGGAATCATTCTTTTCACTTTTAAGCATGATACAGATCATAACATTTTTAATGAACTGGGAGCAGGTAACTTAAGCTTGAGACCAACAGGGAAAAAGGCAGGGAACTATTTCACACAAACACACATCTTCTGAACAGATGTCTGCCCATACAAAAAGAAAACAAAACACAAGCAATTTTAGGAACGTAGAAATGTCTTATCTTCATCTAAAAACAAACCATATTATATTCAAATTGTAAGGTAACTGGCTAATAATTCCCAAGATCAGATGACCATACATATGTATTAATTTGGGTTCTAGTAGTATTAATGGAAATCATCATCAGGTTGTTTTCAAGCATCTGAAACAAAATACTGTCTACTGATCAGCATTCTTTACTCAGCATTTTCTCATTTCTCAGTACAGCTTATTATTCACCAGGACAGTAGCTTTAATACAGCTTGAGTCTTCACAACATCAGCTATCAAAAGCTACAATACTACTTAAAAAACTCTGCAAGAGCTCTCAAAGCCCAAACACTTACCCACTGAGGACATGAATGCGTTCTGTATTATATTTCAGAGGTGTCAGTTCACAGCGTAGAACCTGAAGTGCCTCCAGGACCTTGCCATCCTCCAGGTATTCCAGGTACTTCTGCTGCAGCAGCAAAAACTTCATCCTCTGACATGACAGAAAGCAGCAGTCAGGGGAAAAAGGTTGACTGAAGTTTCAGAAAACGTTTGAGCCTAAACAGAACAGTAGAAACCATTCTACTATGCCCTTCAGAAACACAATTCTAAGTAATGTTTCATTACTCAAATTCTTTTGTTGGCTTTTCAACAACATTGCAGCTATCTGTGAATTAAGCTATCCATGAATTTCTTCCCTGCCTGAAGGGGCTCCAAGTATGTTCCTGTATCACTCCTCAGACGCCCCCCTGCAACTGGTCCCCTTTCCCCCTGCTCTCTCTTTAGTCATCATCCTTCACACCCTGCATTAGACAGGCTTTCCAGTGAAAACACCCTACCAAGACATGGGCCCCAAATCAGCTATTCACATATTTAAGACTGCATGACAGCACAGAACACAACAGGACAACTCAAGTTCTCACACTGCTTACGTAGGTGTTGACACGGATTGTTTGCATAGCTACATAACATGTAATAGTAACAAACTGACACTGCCTGAGGTTTTGGGGATTTTTGTAGTTCCATGTTAACTTGTTTTCCTTGGGTGTTGTTTTCTGGATCACAGAAAAAAATAGTTTCCTATATTTAGGAGTCACTTCAACACTCTGAATTAATTGCTGTTATTTCATATAGTGTTACTTTCACTTATAGTTTTTGGTTGCTTTCTTAAAAAAAAAAAAATCAAGCCTGCTATTCTAACAACAAATATCTGTACATTAAAAAAAAAAAAAAAAAGTAAATTAGGCATTAAGTTACTACATAAAAAAACCCTGAAGGCCTAGAAATTTTAATACTAATTTAGCAGAAACACAGTGGTTGTTTCTGGATGAAACCAAGTATCTCATGTTTGTAAACATTCTTTACTGCTACCAGTTATCAGACAAAAATGACAGGTTTAGTCCACCAAATTCACCAGGTTGAAGAGGAAAATAAGGAAAATGTACATGCTTAGACAAACTGGTGAGACACAGACTGGAGACAGAAGTGTAGCAAACTACATTCACTTTTCTAATGAATACACCAGCAGCTTCCTTTGCTTTCATCAGACCTCAGGCACCTCACTATTTTCATGCTCATATTTGGTCAATGTTTACTTAGTTTCAAACACACTGCCAGCCTCCTTAAATAGAGGGATAATAGGGAAGTTTAAAATGTTCCTGTCCTATTAGAGCTCACATGAAAGTTTAAGGCTCACTAGATGTTAAATTCAAAGTTAAAACATAAAGCATTCTCATTTCCAGAGACTCAGTTCTTCAAAAGAATGAAGTTTCCACATACAGTGTTATTAACTTACCACACAGCTTTGTGAAGCATAAAACATGACACAGTAAAGATGATTTATGTTCAAACTTGTCTGTAGTGCTCTGCTGTCCTGTATCTGACAGGCAAACCTGCATTGCACTCCCAATCCAGCTCTTTAGTTTATTTGAATTTGGAATTATTAGACCATTACTGTACAGTTCTTCCAGGTGAGACAACTTTTTTCAATGTTCTGGCATGTGAAAAACCAAATGAAAGATATCCCAATTATTTACAAGCCTGTGGTTGGCTCCATGCAGCAGGCCAGCAGGCCCCACGCTGTTTGCTGATATACCAGCAGCAGGAGGGATAAGAACTTCCTCCACCAGCTGTGCACACGCGCTCCAGAATACATGGAGATGCCCAGGTAGCAGACACACACTGTATTTCACTGCTCTTGGTCACCTCACACTGATGATCACCACCAGATAAAAAACAGCCTGATAGTTCCAGTTTGTAACAAAAACTGTAATCCCTCCCTATCTTCCTTCTCCATTCACTGTGTACAGTATTTATTCAATTTATACCATACTTCCATTAAATGTGATAACCTACCTTTTCTCCCTCCTTACTTTCAGGACTTGGCACACTAATTTCATTTTGTTAGAGGAAAAAGTAAAAAGACCAGAAAACCCTATAACATGAGTTTTAAAACATCAGTCCCAGCAATTCCATGAAAGCATTACAGGAACGCTACCACTCAGAATGCTGTTGCCAAAGAGGTGTAATTTAGAGTTCTAGGTTAGAAAGCATGGTTTAAAAAAAGAGGTCATCACTGCCATGTGTGACTTGGGCATATCAGGAATTTAAGGTTTTTCCTCCAGAAAAACAAAGTATTATACACTTCACACAGCAATCTAGTATTCCCATAATGAAGAATTAGAATAAGAGATAAGCAACTTGAAATAGTAACTTATCAATAGCAGAGGGCAGGGACTAAAGTCTTGATGGGGAAATCAAACTGAATTGCTAAGCTGTTTTGATAACTGCTCCCAAACTTGCCCTACAGCACACTCACACAATGGCATGAACTTCCTTAAGGCAAGAGTCACACTCCAGTAACATCACACTGCAGGTCATTTTTGTAACATTGAGGCACTCACTGTCTCCTACTTCCCATTTTTGTGCAGTTAGTGACCTTGCTGACAAATATATTTCTCTCAACTCCTCTGCACCCTCCTAAAAGTATTTTCTTCCTAGAAGTAATTTCTACCACTACCCCCTTCTACAAAATTCAAGACCATTTTGGGTACATCATCTCTTTTACAGCCCAAACAACGTCTTCTAGAAGGAAAGAGAACTGTTTATAATACTGACAACTGTAAAGCAAAAGCACTAACTCAGCTGATTAAGGAGCCTATTCTTTCTCCATATTTTTTAGCTGCCTTACAAAGAAGGGAAATCAAAATGATCATAATCAAAATCATACCAAAGTAACACAAGTGCCTGGGATTTGTTATCATCTCAGTATTTGCAAAGGAAATTCAACATCATTACACTCATTACTGCTGAACAAGTTAAAATTCAGACACCACCACTGCTTAGCTTATAGCCAAGATTCCTCACCCTGAAGGACCCCTGGAAAAGTCCAACCCAAATGTCAGCACTGCAGTGTGGCTCATTTTGTTCAGTTATTACTACCTCACCCTGTCTTTCACCTCTACAGAAAAGATGAGGATAAAGTGCATTACTTTGTTGTTTCTACAAGCTACTATTTAAGTGTAAATTGAACTTGGATTACCCTGGGGCAAAACTATGAGTTAACAGGTTTATGGGGTTTTGTTTGTTTGTTTCAATGTATGCACTATTAGCATTTTTCTTTCTTCAAACTACAGCCTTCGATTACTAACATCAATGCTCACATGTACTCCTTCCTTGTCCTAACTGCTAGTAGGAAAGCCCCTTCCAGAATCCTAAATTCTAGGAAGTCTGGCATGTACCACAACTCACCATCACTACGTAACCAAAGGTGAAAACCTCAGCAAACAAAACTGTGAAAGGAACAGGACAAATACACTGCCACAGGCAAGAAATTGGGCCACTCTGATCAGGAACTGTAACCAGCAGAGAATCTTCAGGAGTTTAATGAGCAAAATGCAAAATAACCTAAGTTTAGGTCTAGATTTTGGTGTTATTTTCAACCTGCGTATCTTAACGAGCTCCACAACAGTTTTATCAATGTACTAGTTGTCCAAAATAAGTAAACACCACTGAAACAAGTGCTCTCTGAAATTAAATAGGTAACTAAAATCCATGGTGAAATTACCAGCAGATGTTTCAAAACAAAATCAACACAGTAGCTATCAACTTACAGCCTGCAGAACTAAGACCTCAGTTTTCTTTATCCTGTAGTCCTTTACTTTGATAGTTTCATCGGTGAAACACTGATGAAAGCACTTAAAAACAATCCAAAACTTAAATGTCCTGATACGTAAAGAGCAGAAAATATTCTGCCCTACAGAATTCAGTAAGGAATTTAATGAGTCTTCAACCATACCAAGTCCTGCCACACAGGGAGTAATTAACTCCAGTAGGGAACTGCCCTTAATGCTGGTAGCAAGAGGGACACCATGCAGGCAGGTGGAGCACTTTACTCAAATGATAATATTTAACTCTTTAGATTGTATTGCCTGCTGCATGCTGTATACCTCTGGAATAAGTAAAGAGAACTATTTGAAGGTATTTTCTAGGTGACTATAGAGGAATAATCTCCAAGTTTCTTCCTAGGTACAATCAAGTACCCAAGACAGATGCCATCACATGCTTGAGTAGCCCCAAAGCAAAACTTCAGGTTGGCTTGAAGTTGGTGTTTTCTAACTGTTACCAAAGAAAAACATCATGCTTGATTCGATTATAAAGCTTTCCTACAGATTTTCTATGACAGCTGTATCTTACATGCTGGAAAAGTAAACATGACTAATCACATACTGTATAGCACTCAGTTGTGTTGACACAAATAGAAACAGCAAACTGTCCTGTGTGCTGCCACACCCTCCTCTCCCCATATCAATACACTGCATCAAAGCTTTGAGAATTGACATCAGCCATTTCATAGTCAGTGTTTTCACCTGTAGAACTTAAAGCACTTTGCAGAAATCAAGAAATTAAACAGGAGTAGGATCTTTAAAATATGTATCCATCTCCCTTCACTGACCAGACATTTCAAAAGCAACTATGTATCCTGGTTATTTTGTCCAGGTCATGTTAACTACACAAAAAACAAAACAAAACAAAAAACAAAAACAAACCAAAAAACACAACAAACCCACCCAAACCACAAACCAAAAACAAACCACAAAACACACACCCTACTTAGTTAAATATTCCGTCATCTAAATTTTTAGGTACCCATTCTTCTTGTATGCACACATTTTTAAAACATCTAGTCACATAGTGTGAGTCACAAGTCAGGAAACTCAAAATCCAATTTTCTATTTTTAAGGAGTTACCTGCAGCAGCACCTTGTTTGGACTTTCCCTGATCAAGACATTTATCACTTCATTAGCTCTGACTTTACTGCAGTGGGGAATACCTACAGAGCATAAAGTATCCCTTCTTACCTATAATGATCTTTCTCTACATTTCCAGCTGCTGACAGCATTAATACCCACCCAGAACCTCAACCATGTGCACAAAAGCTGGACAGGGAGGGAGGAGAAGACTCTGCACACAATGGAACACACACAAACTCAACCTACCCTTGCAAACAATGCTGCCTTACACATGTAAGACATTCAAAACTGTTACCTGTTTTAAATTATATCAAGTTTATATAAAGGAGATCAACTTTAAAAAGAAAGCAGTTAATACTGGTTCAGGTAAAGTTCAGTCTAAACCAAGTACTTTTACTGCACCAAGCTTTATGGAATGAGTTTAGACATCAATATTAGAGAACGCTCTCGCAGCCCTTCAGAACAACAGAAGGAAAACATACTTTTTCCCCAATTTG
Organism: Pycnonotus jocosus; assembly: GCA_013400435.1. Lineage (NCBI taxonomy): Eukaryota > Metazoa > Chordata > Aves > Passeriformes > Pycnonotidae > Pycnonotus > Pycnonotus jocosus. The sequence goes on from VWYP01033566.1 coordinate 141,372, forward strand.
AGTTCTCCAAAAAGTACAATGCTGATAACTCAATTAAACCTCTTGACTCACTGACATGCAAAACACTTTAATACTACAAACTTCATAAGTCAGAAACATGAGAAAATTTGCTTCAAATGATCATTCATATTCCCATACAGCAGTTCCATATTTCAGGCTGCACAAACTACTGAAAACTGCATGCAATATTCTCAACTCCTTCAGGTCTTTGACCAAAGAGAAAGTCAACTACTGCTCTAATTTGGAGGTGCTAAGCTTTGACCAAACTAATAGAACCAAATGTGAACTTCTGTCAAGTACCCTCTGATGTTTTGTTAAACATCTGTTTTTCCTACTTCATTTCCTGTTCTCTCTTTCTCTCCCTCCCCCATCAGACAGGAAATTGTCTTGACAACAAATGAATCAGCTAGAAGTGGAACTAAGCAGCCATCAGCTGATTCTTCATTGTTTACAGTCACAGACACTTCAAAAAGCCTTGCCACTGTTTGCTTCCAAGTGACCATAGCTGTTCTAACTTCATCACATTAAAATAAACGTTTAAACACAACAGAACAAGCTCTTCGAAGAGCCAAGTGATGATTTTCATCTTGAGATCCAAAAATCAAAACAAGAAACACTTTACTCAAAGCAACTGAAATCATAACAACACATATTGTAGTTGTCAAATCATAGGATACACCAACCTTCTATTTCTAGGTTTATCTTTTTTTCTTTTAAAAAAAGCCACTCAAAGAGAAAAACCTCTAAATAAAATCCCAAACAGCAATACAAATGCATTTGCTCTTTAAAAGCCATCTGGAAAAGCAACAGTATTGTTCATGATCTATAGCAGCTTCTATATTCCTGTAATGTGCTATTACAATGCCAACTCCACATTAGTATTAGCTCATTTTATTTCTAAACTTCTCTTCCCTCAAGAAAACCTTACTCCTATAAACACAGAGATTATGAGAAGTATTTCAAGGTTGAAATTAGTATTCAACTAAAGCAGTTTCTACAGAAACTGACCTATTTTAGGACTGTGACAGGATTTATATTTTATCAGTTAGGTATGTTTAATAGAGTTTTACCATTCAGTACATCAAATCTTAGCCTCAATTCTTTTGGGCTGCCTATCTCACATTCTACAACAGAATGAAAAAAAATTCAGATTAGTATGACGTTTGAGATAGCATGCAAGCAGCTTAAAGCAAACAAAAAAGAGAAAACAAGAACTATGGACAACCAATTCCATAGTGAAAGATTACACCACTACAATTAGTTCAACTACACAGCTCTGAAAGAGTTCAAGTGTGCCTCTTACCACAATTGCATGCGGAGAATGCACTAAGGCCTTAAGTTCATTCAGGTCGTTCTCAGCCTGCAGAAATTGGCATAAGAAAAAAAAAAAGTACATAAGGAGGATGAATTTTGAATTCTCTCACAGATACTATAAATTTCAACAGTGGTTAATACAGTCCTATAAGCCCTACGTTACCTTATCCCATTCTCCTTCCATGACATGATTGCGGAATTTGGTAGCTGAAGGATGTTCTAAACGACATCCTGACTCTTGCATGAGGAGATCAACAGTCTGGCTGCAGGAGAGATACAGTGTAAAAAAACCCGACCAGTTTCACCCTCACAAATACACCGCCTGCTATGATAACAGTTTACCATACTTTAATAAAACAAGAATACGATGACCAGATTCAGATGCTTGTTCAAGAAGATGATCTCAGTTGCCTGAGACATGTAAAAAGGCTACCTCTACCTAAAGCAAGTTGTCAAGGAGCTTGAAAGCTTTGCTGAAGTACCATGAAGTATGTGACTTACCAGCCACCACAAACAGCCAGCCCTGCACAGAAGATAAACTTCATGAAGGAAGATATAGTCGAGAAAGCTGTTAGCTACTGGCTGCCGTCCCCTGCCCCCTCCCTACCTCCCCCCTTAAAAGAACAAGGAGAGCTACAACATCTGGCTCAGGCCTAATTTCTTCTTCTTCATCATCACTTCTTAAAAGACTGGCTCCTTAAAAAAAAATAAACAAACTCAGGAACCTGTAGCCCTCCCCCTTTTATACTAAAAATAGCTTATTTACTGTGGTGTCATCTATGAATAGTCACGAGTTGTCTGCTGCTGTAAACTTGCCTCTTGTGTCAGAGGCAATTTATTTTATGGAATATGTTCTTTACGGCTACCCATTCTGCCGTGTTTTGAAGACTTCTTTTGTGGCTACATAAGCACTTTGCAGGACTTCTCTACCCTCCCTCCAAAATGATGACATACTAGCTAGCTTTAGCTTTACTCACAAAGCATTATGATTAAATACTTAAGACTTCCCCTTTTCCACTGGGAAATTATTTTCTCTATTCTGATTTTAAGAAAGGGCCAACATTCTCATTTCTTGTTTACAAGTAAGATTATTAGGAAAAACACGTGTCCAGCACAAATCTAGAGAGGCCTTCACCATTTAGAGGGCCAAAGGTTTCCAGAGTGAAACCCAACAGCCTGCTTAAGCGGCAGTTTACTTTGTGTCGCTTCCTCCGAGCTGACAAGCCAAATCTTGGAGCTCATCTGCGAAAAGCCGCCCCCCCACGCCCAGCTGCGGGCTCCATTATGTTTACCAGATAACTTCTCCCCCACTAACACATTTGTATTGATCTATCCTTATCGGTGTGCAACTCGACTTCCATATTGCCATCCCTGGCAGGGGAAGCTCCTGTCCTGTCCCTTCGCTAGACACCGGCACGGGCTTGGAAAACACAGCTCCGGCTCCATTTTTCCGGGAGCGGGCCTGCCCCACGGCTCTGCCTCGCAGCCGGGCGCTGCTCTCCCCTCGCTGGGGACCACCGGGCTGCGACGAGGCAGTTTTGGCCACCAACCCCCCCCGCCGGGGGTCCCTTCCTCTCCCCTCCTCCCCGCTTCGGGCTGCCCATCCTCCACGGGGACCCCGCGCCGGACCCTCCCCGCGGACGGAGCGGAGGACGGCGGGGCTGCCTCGGCCCCGGGGGGACCCTCCGGTCAGGGCGCCGCAGGAAACGAAGGAAGGAGCCTGCCCCCCCGCCCCGGCCGCGCTGCCCCTCGCCCACCGCGGCCACTTACTTGAGCCCCAGCCCGTGGAGGTGCTGCCCGATCAGCCGGATCACGTCCTCGTCGGACTGCGAGAGCCGCTTCTTCTTCTTCAGGGCGCTGCCGCCGCCGCCACCCCC
>VWYP01033566.1:145209-178843 GCA_013400435.1 Pycnonotus jocosus
GGGGCCCCGCGGCGCCTGCGGGGGCCGTGGGCGTCGTGCCCGAGGGGCTCCCGGGGGTCCCGGGCATGTGCCCGGTGTGTGCCCGCGCCTGGCAGCGCCGGGGTGGGACGGGGCGAGGGTGGTCGTGCTCGAGGTGCGGTGAGCGCCCGCTGCCCCGACGTGTCCCGGTGGGACCGGCCGCCCCTGTGACACCCTGGAGGTGACCGGGTAGTTTCCGGCCCCGGGTGGCTTCCTGATGCAATTTGGACAGGGAGAAATGGGTGCAAACTGAAAGAGGGGAAAATTAGGTTGGGTGCGTGGAAGAAATTCTTTTATGTGTGAGTGATGAGCCGCTGGAACAGGTGGCCCAGGGAGGTTTGGATGCCCCAGCCCTGGTGGTGTTCAAAGCCAGGTTGGGTGGAGCTTGGAGCAACCTGGTCTAGTGGAAAGTGTCACAGCCCATGGCAGGGGTGCTTGGAACGCGACAGTCTTTAGGGTCCCTTCCTGGTTCTATGATTCTGTGTTTGGGAGTTTTTTAAAAAGAAAAATGCGTAATAAAGTCGCATCCGGGTGTTGCGCAGGTTGGTTACTGGAAGGTTTCAGACCCGCTGACAGTCTTGTCAGCTGCATGCGTTGGCATGGAAAAAGGGAGGAAATGGCAGTTTTGCTGTAGGTCTCACAAGAATGCTGAGAGTTGGGGCACATTTGTCAGGACAGGCTGTTGGAAGACAGTGGGAATTTTAAGGGTGCCAGTCTCTACTCTGTGGTTTCCCCCTGCTAACCCTCCTGTGTGGTGGAAGGCAAACTCAAATCCTGAGCCAAGCCTCTGGTCAAAAGTCGTGAGATGAGTGAAATCCTAGTCTTTAAAAATAGCATCTTGAAATAATATGTTTTATGTTATTTGGTTTAGAGCCTAGAATTTTATCTTTGGTATGCTCAAACTTTTCTCCAAAACCCAAAGGGAAATAACAAAACTTTTTTTTTCCTTATTGAAAGCTGAGGTTAATATCTAATTATCTTCCCCTTCAGAAGCTGAGGTTTTAGAAGTACTGGCTTAGGTTAAACTAGTAAGTTTGAACAACAATGCTTTGTTTTGAGTGGAACTTTGAAAAAGTTCCAGCTGAGAGAAACCACAGGCCCAAGACCAGTGGAGAACTCCATAGAGGGACAAAATGCATGAAAGGAGCGAAGTCAGAGAAAGAGATGAGACCTCATGGAGGCCTGGCCAGCTGAAGTAGATACCTTGACCCTGTTCAGCGGCTACAGACGATATTTGGATGATAACAGCCAAAGCACTCTTATGTCAAAGGGAGAGGTTGGAAGGAGCTTTGTCCCTGACCTCTGTCCAGGTGTGACTGTAGGGTTAAATTCAACATTGGTCTTCCAGAGAGGGGAATGCTGATTCTGTGTTTTTAGCTCACCAACCATTGCTGGAGAACACAAGGCGTGTGTTTTAGCTACTTCACTGCTGTATATACTCTTATTTCCTTTGTTTTGTTATTTTCAGCATTCTTGAGTTCTTTCTTGGTCTTCCCTAGATGCCATCATTGGATCAAAGGCTTGGGTAAAGATGACAGGACCAGTTATAGAGAGCAGCACAGACCCTGTGAAGGCACCTGAAAGTGAACTTTAAAGATCAAGACTAGGTTTTCATGAAGGTAAAGTTGCTCATCATTCTTTCCTGCTTTGTGTCTCAGTGTCCAGGGGAAACTGATGGTTAAAACCCCTTCCCACCATCTGCTCCTGTCGTCCTTTGTCACCTATGGCTTTCCTAATCATAGAGGTGGATTTTACTTCTCCTAAGCTTTCCCTAGTCACCAGGAGGGGATCTTGGAAGACAGGTCTGAGGCTGGCACAGTCACAGGAAAAAGAGAATTGTGAGAGGGGTAATGGCACCATGCTTTGTCAGTTTTTCATCAGCTAAGCCATGATTTGTGTCTGATTCTATTCTGCTGCCAGATGAGAGAGGGCAAATTTAATAAGTGTGCAGCTTTTTGAGCAATTAGAGAATCAACTGGTAAATATGAAACATGTCTCACTTTTGACAGATGATTCTATTATAATAACAGAAGTATGAGCTCATCATACTTAGGCATCTTTAAAGTTTTTCAGAAGTAGAGAATTAATGCAGCAATTCAGCTATAAAAATGACAAACTTAAAAACACCCAGAAGAGGAATTTTGAAGAGAAATTTTGGCAACCTTAAATATAGTTGTAGTACTAGCCATGTTACTGAAGCAAAGGTGTAATATGTATCTGTGTAGAATATGTACAATTCTGACTATATTGTAATCCAGACAACTTCCTATTGTGTAGATGCACCTCTTAAACAGAAAAAAAATGTTGCAGAAATACTTCTTACTTATTGTGATAGTTTAGAAAACTGAAGAGACCAGTCACTCCCTATCAAAAACAACCAATAAAATTACCAATGTAGAACATTTTGAACTAGTGGTATCTCTTAAATATAAGAAACCTGTCTTGGGACATTCTAGACTAAATACAAACACTTGAAAAGCAAGAAACATTTCCATTTTCTAGGTCTGGAAAGTCAAAAAAACAAAAAAACAACCCTTGAATTTATTGTTTATGAGCTGGCTAGAACTAATAAACTTTGTCTAATTTAGGTATTTCTTTTTTTTTTTTACTTCCCCCCCCCATTTTGTTTTAGAGGAGGATGGAGCATATAGTCCAGATCTGAATAATAGGAAGGAACTCTCATTAGGGACCTGGGTTATTTGATAATAATCATGTGAGGCTGCTTCAGCAGAGCTGTAAAACTACAAAATATTAGAGAAAATCCTCAAGAGATGGATTAGCAGTCAAAGCTACATGCTGAAGGTAATGAATTGTTTGATTCCCTATCAGGTGTGTATACTTTCCCTTTTCTTCTGCACCAAATTTGAGGTTACTGGAAACAAACCAACTAGCAACAAAGAACAAGGAAGAAAAAATAAGTTAGCACAATCACATTTTCCACAGTACCAGCTAAACAAATGCTTGAATAGGCACCTGGATATGCTTGCAACTTCCAAAAAATTAGATAAGGATGAAAGATAAGCACCTTCCTTAAACAGCATTTCTAGGAATCATTCAGCAGATAGTAAGGAAATTACACTGGTCTGAGGTTCCATCACTTCATGCAGAGGAGGATGGTCAGTATTTTAGTAGAGGAGTGGCATATGGAAAGCCAAAACCTGGCTGGAGTTGCAGCTGAAGGACATGAAGGGCAATGTAAAGAGCTTCTATGGATGAATTGGCAGCAAAAGGAAGTCAAGGGAAAATGCGGGCCTGCTGCAGAACTGGGTGATTAAACTAACCATAAAGGTCAAGGAAAAAGAAGCGACCTCTTTCATCTTGGACTTTGCTGGAAAAAAACCCAGATCTCCCAAGCTTCTGTGGCTGGTAGCGGGGTTTGGGCAGAGGAGGGAAACTACCTACAGAAAGTCCACTCTGTCAATCTGGGCATATTACAAGTCCACTGGACCACACGACACCCATTTGAGTGTTGAGGGAGCTGCCCAGTTTTATTTTGTGCTTACACCCTGTGACGTTTGAAAGTCCACGTCATTTAAAAGACTGCAGGTGACTGAACAAAGGCTGATGTTGCACATTTAAGTTCAGTTGGCTGACCCAATGTCACTGACTTTGGGCTTAGTGAGCACAGGGAAAGCAGAGGATGCCATTCAGTCTTGTCTTTATGAGGGCTTTTGGTGGACTTCCTCAATAACCTTGTAACTTCCTCAACAACCTGGTAACTGGGGAGAGGTGGGTGGGGTGGGCAGACTGTGTGTGTGAAAAGCTGCACCCCCAGGTTTGAAGGCTGTGTGTCATTGGTTTGAAGTCTTGACTGATGCCCCGTTAGGAGGGGTCAGGGATCAATACTGGGGTGAGTCTTGTTTGACAAGGTCACCGTGCAGGGGGTGGTACAGAGTGCACCCTCAGCAAGTTTTCAGCTGATCCCCTGGCCAAGCTGGGGAGATCAGTTGATACACAGGAGGCTGCCAGTCAGAGCAGGCTTGCCAAGCTGCAGGAGCAGGCCAGTGAGAACCTTGTGTTGGTCAACAGAGACAAGGCCAAAGTCCTGGATGTGGGACAAACTATCCTCATGGGACGCTACAGGCTGAGAACCAGCTGGCTTGGAAGCAGCCCAGCAGAAAAGGGCCTGGCCATCCTGGTGGACAAAAGAAGTTTCTCATAGGATTTCAACACCTGCAGGGCTGCATTATCCATACACCCAGCAGATACCAGCTCTGTGTGAAGCACTGGTGAGGCCACACTGGATACACACTGTCCAGTTTGGGAACAGCCAGTTCAGCAGAGGCTGCTGAGGTGGGAGGGGCTGGACCACATGGCGTTTGAGGAAGTGGGTTTGGCCACAGCAGGATCTAATTACAATATGCACCTTACCAGAGAGAATTACAGGGAAGATGGCACAGGGCATCTCTCTGAGATGGTCACCAACAGGATGAGAGACAAAAGTGAGAAGCTGCACCGAGAGACAGTGTAAGAAAACCAAAGTGAGAGTGGTCAAGTAGCAGAACACTTTCCCTGAGTGGCTGTGGATTTTCCATCCTTGGAAACAAAACTAGACAGGAAAAGACTTCAAGCAACCTTGAAGCAACCTAGTTTATCTTTGAAGATAGCTGTGGAGGGAGCAGGAGGTTGAACCAGTGACCTGCAAAATATATTGCCTAACTTTAATTTTGCTGTGATTGTAAATATACTTTGTACAAGACTATCGTTGTGTTAGGGAGGGGACAGTATTGTTGACTGGATAATCATTGTGTCTCAGGGGTTACTGATATTATATCCCAAAGCTTCAGTATAGCCATCATGTTAATTTGTAGCTGAGCTTGCATGGAGAGGATAAGGGCAGTAGTGCTATTGTTGCAACCTAATTAAATATTAGGTAATGGCACAATGTCTTCTGTCCACCAAATTCATGTGCATACACTGACGTTGACCTCTGCACTCTGCTGGGTAAGCACAGCGTGGTGTGGTCACAAAAATAAATGTCAGAAGGTGCCGAGGATCCCATGTGGTACAGAACGTCCTGTTTAATACAGGGTGTGTCATATTCTGACAAAGGCAGTTTCTGGTAGGAAGAGCATACATGGCATGATTTCCCCTGTATTTCCGTTGCCATAGGTGTCTTTGTGGATGTGCAGGACATGATGTTTTGGGAGAACTAGACTTCCCTGTAAGGACAGATAAAGCATGCATGTGCAAGGGGTGTGCTGCCAGATTGGTACTTACTGTGCAACTTCTCTGAGCAAGACAATATTGCATATGTTGTGAATCTGACATGTCAGACTTGCTTTGCATGCAGGATTTATCTGTCTGGGACTATCTTAGATATCACTTGCAAAATCTGTCTGTGTATCCTGTGATCCATCAAGCATTTTCAGATATATTCAGAAGTAACATGTAGCCAGGATTTGGAAAGACAGTACGCCACCATGTCAATGTTTCAGTGGATTGCAATGGACAGAATAACAGCATGCTTGGATTTTTTTTTCTTCACATCTTGATAGGTGTAGATGTTCACTCTAACACTTCTCAGAAATCCCCTTCTGACCACAGTGTGCAGCAGGAGCTGGCAGATAGTCCACAGAAAAGCCAATCACTGATTTTATTCCGTGGAGGTTTCCAAGCTTCTTGTTTCTTCTGGTGTGTGTTCCTTAATATCAGCATGTCGATTTCATGTCCAGATCTCAGATGAGTTATCGGTGTTTTTGTGTGAGATTAGATTTGTCCTGCTATTGTTGCAGTTATTTTACTTTTCCTACTTGAGGGCTGCCTTTTATTTTGTGCTGGCTCTCAAGGCAGTTGTTATTTCAGTCTTGTTAGTTTTGTCTGCCAACTCCCACATAGCTCCTAGAGCCTAACCCTGAGTGGGTGACACACCACCTTCTATTGCTTGTCCTTGGATTTAGGACCTGTCTCTCCCAGAATGACATGTACACTTTGTCCTTCTCTAGGCAACTGCAGTGAGCTCTCACACCTGCAACTAAACATTCAAGACCAGGCATGTAGACTGTAGTATCTCACATCTACTCTGGAATGGGCAGAGGGGAAATTATTACGTAATCACCAGAAGATTACATCTTAACATTAAGCTTGTGAATAGCTCCTTGGAGCCCTGGGATTACTTACTAATTTTTTCCCCTTCTTAATCAGGAATATATGGTTTTCCAAGTCTGTGTTTAAAAAAGCAAGTGAACCAGACCCTCCTTACTTTGGGCAAAATATTAAAGGCCAGTGTCACAAGAATGTCATTGCACTATTTAAATGCCCATTATTTTAGGGGAAATCATTAGTTTTTCTTGTAACTGTACCTTTACTTAAAATACAACTTCCTGTACAAGATCCTCCTTCCTTGTTGGTGTGTAGTATTTACATCAGAAATAAAGAGACACGAAATTAGAGAAAAGATTCCTTTGTGTGGCTCCATACATTTATGTAGTACAAAGTTTTCACCACTTCATCTAATGTTTTTGGGTACATCAGCTCTGGCACTTACTCTCAGACTGAAGACCTCAGGGAGTTTCAAATACTTACTCTGATAAAGAACCCAAGACACCACCACTAGTCCAGCACAAAAATACTTTTTCTGCATGCTTGAAAAAGGGTCTTGTTCCAGAACTAGACTGGCCTGAGATGCAGGAGTGGGCAAGAGCATTGCATGGTACTGAAGACTGATCACTCAGGCTTTCAGGAGGACATTCATGCAAGACACAAGTTCTCTCTGAGGCTGACACCAGGCAGTAAGATGTTAAATCCATGTGATCCAATAACCTTTAAACATTACATTTTGATTTCCAGAAGACTTTCTTCAGATCCTTTCCCAAAGGGTCTTGGTATCAGAGAGTTTAGGGTTTTTTTTGTCTTTGACTAATGTATTTGGGTCTTTTGTACTAAACCAACATGATTTCTCCAATTGAAAGTGTAACATTTACCAAATTTTCTGTAATACTTGGGGTTTTTTTGAAGAGGGTACAATCTGTAGAATGTAGGCAGAGATAGTTTTTTACTGAGACATATTTGGAGCAACTAATATACCTCATTTGAATCTTTGCCTCATAAATAATACGATAATTTCAAATACATGCAGATTAAACCTGTATGCTTTCATGGCTTCTCTCTTAAAGAAGAGTGCTGAGAGTGTTTCTGAAGCATGATGTGGTAGGTAGGATTTACTGACATGCATTTGGCTGCATTACTCATCACCAGTTGGACTAATGGGCAGGACACCCCTAGATATTGTCATTCCTATTTTTATCCAGCAGGACAAGTTAATACAATAGACACAATTACATCAGTAGAATTTCTGAGGTAGTTCTTCATTTTCTATAAATACCAACACCTTTCTCAGTAACTCCAATTTAATAGCGCTTCTTCAGAGTGCCACATCTGAGAGAGGAGTGTGTCCTGCTGGATACTGTCAGTGTTGGGAGGCATGGTGGGAATTACTTCCAGCTGGAGGGAGTAAAGGGGAGTTTTGTAAAATCAGCACCAAAGGCTTGGTCTTTTAAATATTTCAGTGCATGCATAGACATACTTCTGTGGGTAGTACTGTTTACTGCATTTTCACAGTCGGAACCTGGTTTTATGAATTATAACAAATCTGTCACCTTGGAGTAACTAATTATATTGCACTCCATGGCCTCTCTAAACCTCACACTGCATCCTGAAATGAGCTCAAGCTTGCTGTCCTAAAAGACAAAGACTCCTCTCCCTGAAGCTGAAAGAATACCCATGTGTTGTTAGGAGTCCCCTGCCAAAGATGTGCAGTGCCAAAGACACAGCTGAACAGAACTAATTTCATTTTGCCAGGAGCATTGACACAAATGCAAAGTAGGTAGCTTGATAAATCTGCCTTGCTGTTATTGTTGCAACAACAGTGTTAGCAGGAAAACCTTGATAGAACTTTCTTTTTGAAAAACATAGTTCATGGCATTAATCTAACCTGACTTTGTACTTCTCTAAGTTAAGCAGTTGGCTCAAGCTATTTTTCTAGGCTTTGTCTGGAGAGGTGGAGGCAGTCTGGAGAGGTGGAGGCAGTCACAAAGGTGATTCATCCCAGATCCTTATCAAAGATGGGATGTGTCGCTTTCTGGTGTCTTGCAGTGATACTGAGGGAGCCTAGCCCAGTGACGTTAGAGTACATCAGTAACTCATAGGCGAGGAGAGTAAAAAGAGGTGAGTTCTGGCCTACATTCTACCACTGTGATGGTAAATTTAGAAATTCAAACAGTGTCACATTGGCTGAGAAATGCCAGTGTGCCACTGACAGCCACAATGAGCTGTGGCAGTGGGGCCCTTACTCCAGTATTACTGGGACACCAGCTTGTGGCTCGTGCATTGCAGAGCTGTACCATCACATCCCTTCTTGGTGATCTGTCATCATCTGTCCTCAAGGTCATACTGGCTCCTAAGACTCAGTTATGGGAAGAAACCAGTGAGACAGGGATGTTCAGGCCAGTATTGACAGGTCACCTGAAGGAGCAGAAGGTCTCCACAGACATTAGCAGGAAGGATCCGAGGATGACTTTTGGGGATCTTTGAGGGTCTAGACCGACAACATCTTATCTTGAAGCTGGTCACAGGGCTCTCTATCCTCTTGATTCTTCAGGATAGGTGTATTGTGACTCTTGGGCCTAACTAGAGCCTATGTGCAGTCCATTAGAGAGTAAAGGGTAGTCACTAATGCATAATTAGTTTTTTTACTTTAGAAATATGCACACTATTAAAATTATTATAGAAATACTATCAGAGGAACAAAAAGCAAGGTGAAACCTTAAAAAAACTTCCCTGATTAAATGCAGCAAGCATTATGTGTATACAGAACTGCCAGCAGTTTCACTTTATTCCCACCATCTCTTATCCTTTGTAAAAAGCAAAGAAATATAAGTATCCCAATCTTGAAAATAAAGCATTTTCAACAAAACTCTAAAATAGGCACTTTTGTTTGCTAAACCCATTTATTTTTCATATTAATTTTTATATTTTATATGCTCAATTACCCCATAACATATACTTGCATGCCTTCTTCAACAATATTTTGATAGCATTATTTCAACACTGAGAAGAGACTTAGGATCATCTACCTTATTGTTAAGAAAGTTTGACCACACAGATATCCTAAAATGTCTGGTATAAACACGTTAGGGCTTCTCTGAAATCTTACGAGTTATTTGATGCTAAAACATCTTTAATCTGTCTTCTACACAGAACTAATATATTACTCTACATCTTACTTTTATAATGTATAAATATTTGTGTTTTATCAATATTGTTAACAAAATATTGATCATGAAATATGTTGTAAATATTATGTGAAAAATAAGACGATGCTATTTCACATATGTTCTAAAGTTTGTCATAGGAATAGCAATTTTAACTATGACTTTTCAACACCATTAATGGTTTTTATTATTTTACCTATATAACATGATTACCTATAGAAATTAATTTAAATTGTAAATAGTTTAATGTATGGAACAAACCCTGTGGATATTCAGTCTGGATTTTTTCAACTAGAAGACAGTAAATTGAGGCAGATTCACATTGTCAACAACTGCTTCCATGCCTTGGCTTTTGAAACAAGTCTTGATGAATAGTATTGCATAGTTACTACACTATCAAGCATTTTCAAAACATAATCAAAATAATAATTTTTTTAATGAAACCTTCTGGAGTACTCAACCTGCTGAAATTTACATTGGACCTTTGTATTCCTTAGGGAATAACACCAATGATGTTTCAAAAGGGAGCATTTTCAGGAGCAAGGCAATATAAAGCCTCTGAGATGGGGAATTTTTGCTGCTTGGATAAACATAATCAAAAAGAGATAGAATAGTAGAAATCATGTCTTCTATGGTGTTCAACCTGTGCTGTTTTATGCTTTTTGTTTCTTTATCAGTAGGTATCAGACTGATATCAGTCTTCTCATTTCTAAAGATGTTTTCGTTAAGGGTTTTCAAGTTCACCTATCTTTTTTTTTTTTTTGTCATCACATTGGATTCCTCTTTGTCCAGATCAGGCTGAAGATTTTTCTTTCATTTTTTTCCAAGGTTTTCATAGGGAGGAAAGAGGATTGTATTGTTCTGAGTGACACTGGCATGCAAATAAATAACACTGAAACTTGGAAGAGTGTTAATTAAAAATTATTATAACCTGACTGACCTGACTTGGCATCATGGTATCTCGTCAAACTGGCTCTTTATTCTTACGCGTGTCTGGTTTGTGTTTGTGGTGTGAAGCTAATGAGCTCATGGAATTGTTTGGCCTAATCCTGCTCTCTTTACACTGCAGAAGTTTTACATGAGGAAGAATAAGGAATATCAGAATGAGGGTCACTGGGTATGACTCGTGGTGATTAAACAAAGTAATATTTGGTATAGACTGCTATTTTAATAAATTCAGGTAGGTGACATATTGGGCCTGTTGTTTGTTTACCTAAATGAGGTTGACATTGTTTTAAGACTGACTTACACCTATGTGTAAGCTCTATTGACTTCAGTGCACATTTTTTGTGATTCTTACCTGTATGGGGCCACACTGAAACAAATTAGAATGTATTTAATGGTGTAATCAGCAACAATGTAGCACTCAATTTGCTGTGACTTCTGATCACATTGCCAAGGTTTTAGCTCTGCAGAAGAAGAGCAATTTGGGCAGTTGTGAACAAGAAGGACTGGAATCTGACTTAGAGAGATGTCTCAGTTAAAAGAGAGGCAGATCTTATCTTTACATCCATATGTGCTACATACACGTCAAAAGGCTGTTTCTTGAAGTCTTTGAAGCGAGATGGATCTAACAATTGTCCTTTTCCTTATTCCCGGGGGACACTGGGCTGTGGGCTGGGGCTGTGGAAGATGCAGGTCTCCCACCTCAGCCTGCCTTCCCAGCTGGCTGCTGCGCTCATTAGCCGGGGTGGAGCGCCCCAGTGACACACCCCTGCAGCATCTTGTTTTGGAGTTACTTGGTAGGAGTGCTATGCTGAGCTGTGCAGCCATATCCTGCGTTTAACTGTAGGGTTGCATGACTAACAATTCAGGTCGTTCAACCAAAGTTATTCAGAATATGTAGTCCAGGTGATGCAATTACCAAATACGTGCTGTGGGACCCCACTCTGTGGCCAGTTCTGTGTTTAGTAATTGTCAGTGTGTTTTGACATGTGACCAGCACATTCACAATATGATTTATCACACTGTCCTTTTTTTTAAATCTCCTTTTTTTTTCTTTTTTCTTTTTTTTTCTTTTTTTTTTTTTTTGTAATATTTCAAGAAGAATTCCTGGAGTTTGTTTTCTCTGTTTGCTGAGGTATGCAGTAGTAGCCACAATTTGACATTACATTACATTGCATTATTTACAGTACATAAATGCAATGTCTTTAACATCCATATACCAGTAATCCCAGCAGGCCCAAGCAAAGTGAGCCCTACTTTTGTAGATATTTAGTTTGAATTTATGTCTGTCCATGCCCCTGCAAGCTGACAGTTTAGAAAGAGGAGACAAAATGGAAAGGTAACATGAACAGAATAGGTTGAATAGGGGGGAATTCACCTGTAGGTTCAATATTAACGCTGGCATCAGTCTTTCAAACTATTGGAAGTTGTTGCTGAGAAGTGATGGGAATGGGGAAGGAAAGACAAATAGTGGCACAGCAGTGTGAAGGGAAAGGGCAGAAAGAATGAATTTGACTCAGAGAAGCTTTTAGTGACTGAGTTCATAGAAATAATACAATAGAAAGTGGAGAAAAAGTCCATGGTCAAATCACATGAGGAGTCAGTCCAAAATTTCCAAATAGGTCGCTGATGTTTGCTGGCAGCTTTTAACTTCAGCTGGAAGAAAAGAGCCTCTTTTCTCCACAAACCAGAATTAATCTGTAATGCTTTTCTCCTCCAACTCAAGTGACTTGTGTTAAGAGGGCAGCTTTCAGACAAGGACCTTGGACCAAGTCCTGTTTGGGTACAGTGGAAGATTTCCAGCTGTATTTTAAAGCACCATTCACCTCTTGTGTCTGAACTGTTAATTTGCAGTGGGGTCACTCCCAACTTCCACTACTGCTAGGACATTAATGGTCTAAATAACTGCACCTGCTATGTTAATGAAAGTATGCAGAAAAGCTCAAGTAATTTAGAAAATTATGTATTGTGTTGGGGTGCCAAGAAGGACAGAATGGTACAAGTGGCAAGAAGTTGGTCAAAAGAAATGGGGATTTCAGATCACTTGCTGTATTATTGCCACACTGTTAGCAGTGCTGCTAATGCTTTCAGTATTTTACTGTTTATTCAGCTTTGTAGTTGAATGTGTTGCAGAGTGGGAGGGCTTTTTGACTAAGAGAAGGAATTGGAATAATGTTTATTTTTTAAGAAGTCTTTCTTATTGTTTTGCTGGCAGTTTTTTAAGATTGTGAGATTTGTTTAAGACCAATCCTGAGCAAAAAAATAGGTCATTAGGCATCTTTGGATTAAAAAAAAAAAAAAATCACAGGGAAACAGAACTGGAATGGACTTTAAACAATCCATTCCTTGCTCCAGTCTGCAAACATGTATACCAATATGATTCCTGATAAATGTTTGTCTAACCTGTTTTTGAAATCCTTTGCAGCCTCCTCAAGCAATCTATTCAAGTCCTTATTATGCCTAGTGTTAAAAGAAGCCATTTCTAATGTCTAATCTAAAACTCCCACCTGCAGTTCACACCCATTACTTCTTATCGTGCCATGCTGGGCATGAAGAACAGCTTAATTCTCTTCCTCTCTGCATCCATCTTTTATGTATTAGATAATGCTTGCATTCTCCTGCATGTGCCTTTTTCTGTGCAGCTGGACTTGGATGAATATAGATTAAAGGAAAAAAAAAAAGAAAAAAAAATCACATTTCTGGCTGAGACAGTCATTTTAGGTGCTCAGGCAGCAAGTGGCTGAAATGGAGGAGTTAGAAAATGCTGGGCAGGGCAGGGTGATTTGCTTAAGGATTGGCCTCGATCTGAGGCCCTAAACACAGTGCACGAGAGAGAGGCTGGTGCCTGCCATGTGTTGCACATCTCTCATGACAGTGCCTGTTTGGCATTTCTGTCTCACCTGCCCATGTCTCAGCCTGCATCTCTCGTCAATCACCTGAACTGTGGCCAAGAACCGTAGGTGCTTCTGTGGAGCCTGATTTTCAAGGATTAGTTCTCTGCTTCCATTTTTAGCTGTCTCCATTTTTAAATTCAGAGATGGATAAGAAAAAGTAGGGAATGAGAAATGTGGCACCTGGCAACTGACCCACCCTCCTTAATTCATCCCTCAAAAGTCATACTCCAAGATACAGGACATATCCATGAAATACCTTCTTTCTTCTTTCTTCACATCTTACAGGTCCTGGCAAAGATCTGCAAAACTCTGTTGTTCAGAATTATCCCAAACATGAATCCCTGACTGCTGTTGGCATCTGCTCCAGACCAGTATCCCTTAGCCTGGGTACCACAGAGGCTTCCCAAGTATCCTGCAGACATTCCTAGGCACTTAGGAGCACCAATCCTTTGGCTGTCCACTCTGTCTTCTCCCAAGTGTCTCAGCCATGCCAGCCTTTCCTCATGGATCTTTTGGTGTATGGTGATAGTCTCTAAAAGTGCAAGTTTACTTGGTGCTGCCTATTCTTTGGATGCATGAAGCAGCTCTCCAGTTCTCCAGGTGTGAGGCACACACGTGGGTGGGTGAAATCCACATCTCATGGGGATTTTGTGGGGTGAACAGTGCTTTTGTTCCTTTGGGGCTGACAACTGAATGAAGACATGGAGCAGTTTGCATGATTTAAAGCTGTTCTTTGCACACCTGAGGAGTCACTAGCGTCACATTTTCTTTTCTGTGATGAAGAACATAAGCTTACTTTTAAATTAAGAAAACTCACATTCTTCTGCTAGTTGTGTGATTCTGAGAGCTGGGATCTGAAACATAAGGTTATAGTGCTATTTATAATGCCGAAATATTTAGAGTGAATGGGACTCCTATGAAGTGGAGAGGAAATAATTGTTTCTCACGTCATTTAATTTTTGAAAGAGAAAGCCTATGAAAATTTTTTCTCAAGTCCATTAAGTCTGGAATTGCCTCATTCCACTCCAGTAGTGAACTTCACAAATGTGCAGTGTCACAAAATCTCACCTGTAAGCTAAATTTGAAAGATAAATCTCCATTTTGCTACATTTTCTAGAAGAACACAGTTTGTATTAACACTGATTTTTTTTTTTCATTGAGTTGAATTCAATTGTCTCATCTTGGAATGGGAGTGGGTATTACTGTTACAGTTATGAGAGTTGGTATTGTCTCTGATGATATGAATTCCAATTGAAATGAACCTGGAAAAGTCCCCCAAGCATTTTCTGTTGATTACTGTGACACCCAGTGGTTATTTAAAGAAGTATAAAAGTGTAGTACAGTAGGACTGCAGTGAACCTAAAGGCTGCACAAAATACTGAGGTTTATACAGTAAATACGTGTTTTTAGAGTAGTACTCTTTTTCTTGGTAATGCATATAGATACTAAATCTAAGCTATTTTAGGAGCCGTGAGGCTTTATTCATTAGGTTTATGTTTTGCCATATTTAAAACACACACACACATATACATATATTTACGTATTTACTTGTACAAAGCTTTTTAATACATTGTGAGACTGAGGTTATAACTCTGGTGAAACACTGAGAAAAAGTAGCTATGAAGTACGAAATGGCTTTTAATTCTTGTTGGCAAGAAGCTGGCTCAGAAGAAGTCTGGGAGATAAAGGAACCTTGTTTCCTCTCCTTTGTTTGCCACTGACTCATTGTGTGGCTTAGAACAAATTGCTTGTGTGCATGGCTGATAAGTGCTTCAGTCAGTCTGTTCATAAAGGTGCAAGGTGTAATTAGTATTAATCTAGGTGGCATTCACCTCCGAGCATTTATGCCAGAGTCAAGAATGATTGAGTTATATGCTGTGTGCAATGCCTCATGTTTATATTCCAAAGCATAATATTACTTTATGAGCTGTGTTTTATTACAGAGCACTGAAATACAGATTTACTCCCATATACCTGGTAAATGAGAAATTAAACCCTATTGTTTAGGGATCACTGACCATTAAATATTTACTCTTGGTGGCATGTTTAAAATAAAGGAATGTCATCAAAATTCAGAATCTATATTTGCAGTGAACCAAGGAGTAGGTGCCCATTATAAATAGATTACTATATCTATTGTTTGGGAATGTCTCAGGAAGCTGCTGAAGCTTTTTCTTACAGGTAAGAAGAGTTACACAGCAAAAGGAGCAATGTCAGAAGGCATCTGCTTATAAGCCTGGAGATCGGACAGAGCTGCTAAGTCAGTTGCTGCCTAAGGTCCTGTCTTGGCTGCATTAGCTGTGGTTATAGTGTGTGCCTCAGCAGTGCTCTGCAGCTCCCTGAGTGTGTGCCTTCTCTTCACCCAGAACTGGGGTGACATCTCTACTCCCACCCTTTATTCATCTCTACCCTACCCAGGTTTCATGCAGGGAAACTGCAGCCAGAAGGGAGAGATGAGACATTCTGGCAAGTCCAGCCGTAGCAGGGTGAGGAGAGAACCAAGACACACACACACAGAACCACAAGCTGAATGGCTATGCTACAGCATCCCTTTGCAAGAACATAAATGTGATCTATTTCACACTATTTTTTTTTTAAATTATCATCGGTGTTTCATATTTAATAGGATCACATGAAATATCGAATTGTTGTAAAATCCTTAAATGCTGAATTCAAGATAAAAATACCTTTAAACAACTGCACATGTTGGAACTAAACTTGTTTATCATGGAAAAAAATAGAGTTTGGATGTTGTTGTTTCACACCTGCTCCCCCAGTCTTTACAAGGACACAAAAGGATGGAAACAGAAAAGTGAAAACGAAGTAATGCTTGATGAAGTGCACTGTTTACTCTGTTGCTAACAGACTGTCACCCATTGTTGTTAACTGCAGGATGAAGAGTGCTTTTGTCTTCCAGCTTCTGATAAGAACAAATGTATGTCATAAAATGTTCTAAGAATATATACTTAGACTTACTGATTGCTAACATATGTATACATTTGTCTCAATCCTGATTTAGTCTCCAGAAGGAGATGGTGAACAGATTTTTTGCTCTTTAACCTAGCCCTGAGATATGGATATGCAGAAATTTGGTTTTGCTTGGTGTCCCTCCACTGTTTATTCTATACTTGAATGCCTTGAATTCTGACTCTGGGTCATTGATGCCTACTCTTACTTTGGTTTTTTGAATTATAGATAGCTCATTTCAGTCCTTCCACTAGTTTGGCTGGTTGACTGTGTTGGGCTTTAGGCTTAAAAAGTTTGGTTTTATTCCTCAAAGACTGGACAAATCCTGTTAGAAACCAATTTGTCTTCTGCTTTGTTTATAGCATATTTTGCTAGCCGGCATAAACAAAGCCTAGGGCAATTTGCCATCCTATTCTAGACAGGATGTCCAACAAGTGGAGTAAGTGCAAAGTCTTTTGTTTACACTGTGAACTGAGTTTGGAGGTTTTTTGCTTCCCTGTTCTGGATTCTTTATCCTAAAAGTGATTTCTTATCCTCTGAGGAGAAAATTACAACTCACAGTGTGCAAATCCACATTTTTAGGTAAAAGATATGCAGTAGGTGAAAGAAATGTGTCCCAATTCTTGGATTACAGGAAAAAGAGTATGTTGAGAGAAGAAAGAAGCCTGCCACGTATGTTGATATTTACTTTAGTTTCTGCCTTGGGAAGAGCATACTTGAAAGACATGAGTAGTGATGTGCTTTATCCCTTCCCACACATAGGGGCTTGGCATGCCCTGGAAGAGAGTCTCCCAGTAATTGTTATTAATTGCTATGAAGCAGCACTCCAGTGGCTCATGAAGTGTCTCTGGTGTCTCACTGAAATGGAATGTTTCAGATACAGACATGAATATCATAAAAGACACTTTTCCCAATAAAGCTACACCCCTGCTGATTAGCCAGTGCCCTGAGGTCTTGTGATAATAAGATCTGACTTAAACCTCCCCACTCATCCCTCTGCATGCCTCCCTTCTGTGTCAGAGCAGCTCTTCCAGCACTCAAGTTCATTTCAATAGTTAAAATTTGGCTCCTTTCTCTCAAGAATATCAAGGTCTGGCTCTTTGCGACTGGTGGCTGCTAGACATGCACATTAATTTATTAATTTCAGGGAGAAAAACAAAACAAAACAAAACAAAACAAAACAAAAAAAAAAAAAAAAAGGAAGAAAGAAGAGAGCTTAAGAGTGGAAAAATAGCAAGAAAAGTGGCTGCAGGAGCAGCCCCAAGCCTGGTGGTAGCAGGGTGAGCCAGAGTGCTCTGTCAGGAGATGAAAACAAGTGGATCCACCCTCATAATCTTCTTCTTGCACAACCCCCGACATGGTTGTGTGTGGCTGTTTCACTCTGAAATGAGGTGAATAGAGGACAGACCACTGACTTAAACAACACTTAGAAGTGAATTTTAAGACAGTCCCTACAGCCAGTTCACTGGGTAAATTGACTAGTATAAAGGATGTAGTAAGCAATTGATTTTGTATCAGGGTGCAACTAATTTAATAGTTACCAGACCAAACTCCTGCCTTCTGAGGTTTTGAATTCTGAGGTATGAAGATAAAATGTGTGAAGTACAAAACAGGATTTCTAGATGGTGGGAGTGAGCAAGATTTTATTAAGGATGATTGTTTAAATACTGCTACAGCAGATGTAATACAGATCATACCATCTCACTAAGTCATAGGAGTTCAAGAGTTGAAAATGGCCATTTAAAACTGGTGTGTATAAATAAGTGTCAGAGAAACTGAATAAATTCTTTTCTCTTGAAGCTGAAAAACCTTCTGAGACCCTACAAATGACAGAAATTTCATCTTATTCACCAGTAAGCCTTTCCAGAGCAGTCAGTGACTCACAGATTCAATGTCAGTCCTAAAAGCCTTCCAGCCTGAGAAGAGTATGAAATGATGAAGCATCCTCTGCTGCACATCTGCTTCAAGTACAGCATAATGCTGTTTTACCACCCATGATTTCAGGAATACAGGCTCCAGTCTCCAGTCACTGAACACCTCTGTTGTGGAAAGACAGGACTGTCTCTTTTCTGTAAAGTTTTTGTTTGGGTTGGTTTGTTTTTGGTGTTTTTTTCCATCTTCAAGCACAGATAGGCAAGGGAGGAAGTAACTGACTGATTGATTACTTGTGACTACTGAATGAAAGCCCCTTTAAAGAAATGTCTTTGAGCTTAAGCAGACAAAGTCATCACTTGATAGCCTGTTGATTTGTAGCAGGAAATCACTTAAATAGATATTCTCTCTGGAAAAGTCCTGTCTGCTGCTTTGCAGCAGCTCAGATGGAGCACTGTGCTTTGCTTCACCATCACTTACATCGTATAGTATTCCTGTAGGAGTGCAAAGAATGGGCAAGAGACCAACAGAGAAAATTTTAAAAGGTTAGTGATATAATATCTTGGCCATTGATTACAGCAGGATTTCAACCCAGCTGTGCTGGAAATATGGTCTGTTAGTTTGGACAAGCCATTGCATCCATTGGCACCTCATGGCCTTATTTGATTTAGGACTGAAGTTTCATGAATAGCTAAGCCAATCTGAGACTGTACTGCTGCCAAAGGGACATTCCTCCCTCTCTTACATCAGACCAGGCATCCACATGACCATACAATAAACTGATCCATCTGAAAACCAGCCCTGGGGGGGAAAAAAGAGGGAGAGATTACTTTTTTTAAGTGTGAAAGCTAATCAAGAAGCCAGAAGGTTGCTGGGGCATATGAAATGGGTGGACTGGCAACAAGCAGCTAGGGAGATGGAGAAGTGAGACAACCACCTCTGAGGCAGTGGGATTCAGCAGGTGAGTCTCATTTGAAGTCCCTTTAGCATAGAGTGTGGCCCAAGGAGGTTTGCTCTGGAGAGAGAAGCAGATTGTGTGTGCTGTGGGGGTTGTACTCTCAGGTTAGCTCTGGGCTTGTCCCATGCAGGAGCCTGCTGTACTGGCTGTGCTCTTCCACTTCAATTGATAACACAAACTTGTGTAGATGCACCCAGTATGTACCTGGGGGCACTTCTCATATTTTTTGAGACTTCAAGATCCTCCCATCATATGAAAGTATTTAGAGTCTGTTTAAACTCTCCTGTTTGGGGGTGAGAGGCAGGAATATAGCAGAGCCAGTGTTGAGCAAGAAAAGAGAGACCAAAATGATTTCATGTGGTTTTATCCCCACAAGAAACTGAGTCTTTTCTGTGGTCCTGGTCTGAAGCAGTGGAGGTGTGCCAAGGCTGAAGTGCAGCTCTCTGTGTGATTCATGTTGGCCATGGTGCACTCAATGTTTTTCCTTTTTGTGATCATTCCCAACACAGAGCTCTGCTCTTCTCAGCTCCTGGGTGCTTCCAAAGCAGCCTGTGAACTCACACCCTAGTTTAAATGTGCCTTTTTGAACAGCATCCTTAATTTCCCCTTTGGGGGTGTTTTGTGCAGCTCAGTGTGTTTAATCACTTACTCATATTTTTCATGGGTCACTCTGGTAGTAAAAGACAGCAGGGGGCACCAAATCTGCATAATTCTGTTAAAATTGCAACATCTAGGTCCATGCTCCTAGAATTTAAGTTATTATTGCATACTTTCAGTTTAAGATTTGTAATTTCATTCTAGCACAGATATTTTCTAAGATACCTCCTTGCTTCTCAAGAGTTGCAGTGGTGGAAGTTGGGGTTGAATTTCCACAAAAGTATACATTTGGGCCAGTAGCAGACTTTTCTCCTGCCAGTTGTCATCCCATTTCCTTCCCTACTTAGTGCTGTAGGCTCCAGAGTTCATGCCCTGGAAGATACTCTCTCTAATACGTAATTCAGGAAACTCTTTTTATTTGCAGAATTGGATTAACTGAAGACTTTGCTTTTCAGCTCCAAAGTATCCTGATACTGGCATTGTGAAAAGATTTTGTGCTGAAATCACTAGTCTAAAGGACTTCTCAATGGCCATGCAAAATGTTTTCAAGCCTAGAATAAGCAATGTAGCTGTCTCTGTTCTTTTGGAGAAGCTAGAGAACCTGTCTTACAGGTTTTTAAGAAAAAAATCCTCTGCAAAATAAAAATTAAACTCAAAATATATTCTCTCGTGGTTCTTTGAGTATTGGTTTAAAAGTAATCTGTGAGCATGAATCTGATTCAAAAGGCTTCCTAAAGTGAGTGGTTCACACTCATAAAACAGCTGTGGGTACACTCAAAGAAGCAAACCCTATTATTTGTGTATATAACATATAAGTATTATTTGTATTTCGGAAGTGCTTCAGGGTTGGATCCTCATTTGATAACATACAAAGAAAAGTAACATTGCAGTTTGACAGACATTTTGAGAAATCTATTAATTGTGAGTTACTAGTAGAGTATTTCTGTAATACACTCAAGCCTTGCTGAGATGGTCATCACATGATTTTTTTTTCTGCCCTGCATGCCCAGTCTTGGATTTCTAGTCTCCTAAATTTAAAAATCTTCTTTGAAAAATCAGACCATAAAGAGAGAGAACAAGTCATGCAACTAAGAAGAGAACCTAGGTCTGAGATATGACTACTCATCCTGTAGCTTCTGGTAAGTCATTTTAGTGTCTGATTCATAAAATAATTTGGTTATTTGAATTGTAAGTTCAGCTGGGTAGGTACATGCCTAAATAAGTAGCATTTCCAGGCTTATTTATCTACTTTAAATTTAATCACTCATTGGATAAAATAGACAAATAACAGTCCTGCTGAGCTTTCCAGAACAGCTTGTTCTTACAGGCAATTGCTATTGTTTCAGTCAGCAGGAAAAGAATGTCTTGTCAGACGATCAAGACTCAGGTGAGAGCAATTAATGTGCATATGAACAGCTTGGTAAGTGTCTAACAGCACCTGTCCTGCTCTGTGCTGAACTGATGGCACATGCTCCACTGATCTGTGCATGTGCAGTCCACCCAACTTACGGGAATTCAGTGGTTTGGGCAGATCTGAAATGTTAAAAGCAGGAGCTAGGGGTGTGATTTCCTCCAAGGAGATACCACTGGATTACTCTTCATGGTTGGTTTACTGAGCATTTTCTCTTTGGGTTCACAAATCTTGTATTTTTGGTTGTGTGGTTTCACAGATTTGCTGACCTTACAGCATTATTGTGAGGACAATAAATATTGGGAAGAGTATCAATACTGCCATAATGGGGATTGCATAAACACCTTGTGTAGGTAGACTCTACATTACCACTGATTTCTTTAGAGAAGGTTTACACCCCCGAACATTTGCCTTCTCACAGTAGCAGGTTAAAATAATGATTTCGAACCCATATTTTACAGTCACCTGTCTAAAACTGTGTAAGACTCTAAATAAGAGATCTAGAGGGTTCCTTAATAATCTATAGGGTTGCTATGTTTTTTCTGTCCCAATAGCTCTTAAACCTTGTCAGCTGGAACATCCCTGGAAGTGTCCAAGGCCTGCTGGATGGGCCTTTGAAGAACCTGATGAAGCAGAAGATATCCTTGCCCCTGGCAGGGGAGTTGACTAGATATATTTGAAAGACCCTTCCAACCTAAACCTTTCTGTTACTCTATAACTTAGATGCGTTAGGTAAGGTAATGAGTCTCTGGTTTGTAATTTATAACCAAAATCTAGCTAAACATGCAGTCTTAGACCTTGGATGCTGTGTGCATGACAGTTTTGAAAGTGGGTTATGGAAGCATGATTTGGCTGGCATTTTTGCATTATCATTAATGTCATGTCAGGAACATGCAAGTTTAGTGATGTATTCTCATTTCCATTTCTTTGTAGTCTTTCTAACTCCTAATTTGAATCACTGTCATTTCAGACCTTTACATTTTACCCTGTCTGTGGTGGATAGAGAATATTATATTTCCACACTCACTACCACTTTACATTTATGTTTTCATGTGTGTGTCCAGAGTTTTCTTTCAGTGGAATGAGCTCAGTTCTTTGTGCTTTATCTCCAAGGCCAATAGCTCTAATATCACCTGATTTATCTCAAATATGTGCATGCAGATTTCAAAAGTGTAATGTCCCAAAATGTCTCTTCTTCACACCTTCAGTGCTACATTTTGGCTTATGCATCCCAGTACAATGCTTTCTGTTTTCATTCTGGATTAATATTATTCTGTTTGTTCCATTTGTGATAAAACATGCAGCTATTTTTCTGAGTACTGCTGCATTGTGTTGGGAAAATGCAGCTGGTTTTGCTAACCATGATTCATCATCAAAATGAAAGGATTCTACACATGGGGTTGTGTAGGATCCTACCTCAAGTATAGCACTAGTCAAAACTTCCATTAATATTTTGGATAATATTTTAGAGAGGATTATTAAACAGAATCCAGCCATCAGTTCCAGAGGATCCCTTAACAGCCTGTGAAAGGGTAGGATGTAAATGGAGAATCATCACGAGAGTTCAAGAAATCAGTGTGGAAAGTGTACACAACTCAACAAATTAAAATGAGAGCTACTTCATTTAGGTAGGGATAATTAAATACATGATAGTAAGAGTGAGAACAATCAGACAGCACTGTGAAACAGATTGCAGAGCTAGCATATATTGCTTTAATTGCTCATTCTTTTTTCCAACAGCTATTACTTTGTGATAGAAAGAATTTTGTTTAGTTTCATACACTTTTCCTTTGATTAATCATTGGCCCTTGCTATTTTAATTTCTCTCTTCTGGATACTGGTTTAATTTAAATCAAGAGAAAAATAATGGAATAAACAATTAAATATGCCAAAATGTTGACCATTCCAAGGCTACTCCTTTTTCTTAGGATGGTTTTTATCTTTACCAGTCTTCTGGAATCTCATCTATCTTTCAGGATTTCTCCAATATGTAGTCAGTCTGAGATTACAGCAACTTCTGAAATATAAACCAGACTGGAAATGTGTGCCAGTCTCCCTAACTGAATTTTCTTTCCTGCAGGGACATTTCATGCATGTCTCAGGCTGCCTCACAATGTTCTGTAGTATGTAAGAAACATTTTTATTGCTGTCAAAGATAGTAAATTATTACTTTTTGTGGAGAATCACATTTTCACAGTATATAGAGATGCCTTAAACTTGCATATTGAAGCAGAATCTCATTGAAGAAGTTGTATGGACAGAAGGGAGAATATCTGCTGTTAGCACTTGTGAATTTGAGAAGTATTCAGATATGAAGTTGTGTTGCAATCCACTTTCACAACATAATATGACAGTAAATTCAGATACCTCAGATTTGCAGGGTTTGGAATTCACATATGATGTTCAGAGACAGAAGACACTAAATAAGTTAACAAAAGAGACTGTGCATAAAATGAGTTTATACAACTATGATCTGTGCAGCTTTGGATTGAAATACAATCAGGGACTTAATTGCTCTTGGATTATCTGGAGACTCCCCCCAGTTTGGCTTCACACCTTGCCTAGGAATTCAAACAAGATGAACGTATCTTTGTCTTTCAGCACTGTTAAATTAATGTTCCTACAACTGGAATTTCTAAACTCAAAGTTATCAAAGAAGACCGTGGCTGTGTAGTGGGGGAAAATGGAACATTTCATGCAGTTTCCATGTGCTTTTGTAGTTAAGAGCATATTTTTATTGATTTAAAATAAAGTCCTACACCTGACAACAAAGAATATTGATAAATACAATCAAAGAACTGCGAACAGCCTGATGTGTTTGGGTTCAATTCAGGCTTGGCAGCCCTGCAGGATGAAATAATCCACGTAGGATAATTCTGGAATGGGCAAATGCATAGACGGTCCTCAGTGCAGCCTCTGGATTTTAGCGTGGAGGTACCATTTGTTGGAGCAGAAGGATAATTAAGTTTTTGTTCCTGTTCACTTGCACCAAGATGATTAGCAGGGGAATCTCATGCTTCTGAGTTTTGCAAGGCAGACACTTTTCTGATAAGAATTGAATTTGCTCATTTCAGTCAGTCTGGTAAACAACCATCAGAGGACAGCTTCTCCCAGCCGCTGTGTCAGGCTCGGGGCAGTGAGGGCACACCTTGCCGTGCTCAGCTCTCTTGGCTCCTCAGGTGAGTACTTAGTTAGCAGGCACACCAAACTGTTTACTCAGCTACTCAAGGTCATTTGCAGCAATTCTGCCTTCCTTCCTTGGGATGCACTGCTTCCTCCTCTTCAAGGTGAAATGAGCTCAGTAACACCATTTATGGGCATAGCTTATCTTAATTAATTTTCCTAGTGACTTATACTACTTTCATGATATTTTTTTTTCTTCTTTCTGGGCATCTATTACCTTGTCAGTCTGCTCCAGCCACCTGCCCTATTTATGGGCATTTTAACAGAAGGAAGTTAATAGAAACTCATATTGGGTGTGAATTTCCATTTCACTAATTCACACTTTTCTTGCTAGGGACACTTCAGTGTTAAAGGAAAAATAGCTTACATTACTTTCAAAGCCAGATTACTTTCTCCCAGCAAGACAAAGTGGCCTTAGTGGGAACTAGGGCAGCTAAGCTGCAGTGCTTGGAAATTTACACCCTAATTATCACAAATTAGGTTCTCCATCCAGGCCAGAACAAATACGTGAAGAAACTCAGAAGGTTGTTCGGTGTGTTGCCTTTTCCTACAGGATGATCTCCACTGAGTGCACGTGGGTCATGCTGAGAGCATCGCAGTGGAAAACCCTTTTGCAGTTCAAATTAGCAGAAGTGCTTTCTGATTTTCAGTTACTTGAAAGTTCAGAGTGCCTCTCAGAAGGCAGCATGCATGTAAATTACAACAGTAACTGATGGATTGGAAACACCAGTACCACTAAAATGTCGTATTTGCTCCCATTTCAAGCCTGAGTCCCTCAGCTTGGCTAGCTTTGCTTGACTCAATAGCTTTGCTTGTGTTAATTGCTTCAGTGGACACAGAATTATTGTCACTAAAATGTATGCTTCAGAAGCCAAAATAACTCCTCACTGGAATAACGGTTGAAAAAGATTTTTCTTTCAGAGCACTATGTCCTCAAAGAAAACCAGCCTGGAGTTCATTTGATTTTGAGAGTTGCTTTACTTGCAATCCAAAGCAAACTCTTGCAAAATATGTTTGGGAAGAAAAAAAAAAAGTTAATTTCTGTTATGTGTTGTTTCACAGAAGTTTATAGGTGAACTATTTATGTAGCCCAGTCAGCAAGAAACACACATGTAGCATCTACTTCTCTGCATCAGAGAGCTGGCTGATGTCAAGGTAATTACATTGATATAAGGCTGTTGCAGGTTCAAGGAGATGAGAGCTGAGTTTCTCTGTAGAAGAACTAAATGCCTGGAGCAGAGAAGAGACTCTGTGTGTATGACTGTGTGTGTGTGCAGTACTTGTGAGTCATGATAGTTTCTAAAAGGCTGTTTAACTTTCTGAAGTTGATGTGAGTCATTGTTCTCTTCCCAGGTAATGACTAGTTAAGATCACATTTAGCTCTTCCAGTTCTCTAGTAATCTCTGAGACCTGTGTTTTCATTGATCTTCCAGTGAAAATCTTCAGAGCTGCTTCAGAGCTCTGAGTGACAAGTGAAAGCTTTATGAAACAACACAAGTAATTCCATTTGGAGAGCATAGATGGCTAGAGCTGGAACCTGTCACTACTCAGCCACTTTTGTCACATTAAAGTGGCAATTGGTTTAACAAAAGAAAGCTTGCACTAAGTGTTTAATGTAGGTACAAAACATATGGGATTGGGAAAAAGGCGACTTTGAATGACACAATAAAAATAGGCACAACAAGGGCAGGTTTTTTACTTATAAGATCACAAACTCTTTTTTTCGTAACTATTCCTAGAGTTCAACTGAGTATTTCAGAGGGCATCCTGGATATATTAAAGATCTAGACCCAAACTTAACTTTTGGTTTAGGCAACTTTATCCAGACATTTCGAAGATACAGGAAGAAAAAGAATCACAGAGTGGGTGAGGTTGGAAAGGACCACAGTGGCTCATCTGGTCCAACCTCCCTGCTCAGGGAGGGTCATCCTAGAGCAGGTGGATTGTGTCCAGATGGCTTTTGAATAATTCCAGGGTAGGAGACTCCACAACCTGCCTGGCTGACCTGTTCTGGTGCTCTGTCACTTGCACAGTAAGAAAGTTCTCCCTCGTGTGCAGGGGGGCCTTCCTGTGTTCCAACTTCTGCCTTTTGCCTCTTGTCCTCTTGCTTGGCACCAGTAGAAGGCAGAACAGAAATTGAAATACTTGCAATACAAAATGCACTGGAACCTTCAACCAGGATTTCAAACCTTCTCTTCTTTGTAAGAGATAGGTAAGTTGCTGAGAATCACCTTATCTTGCTTGTTCTTCTTCAGACTGGCAATAAAAATATATTAGGATGTTAAAGCCAGGATTGCTAATGTATTAAAGATTTATATTTAGAATAAAAATGATCTTTCAGCACAGCGTTCTCATGAGATTTCTTGCTAAACATGTTCCCAACTCCTCCATTGCCACCTCCAACCTTTTCTTCTGGTATTTTTCCAATTTACAATATGAATTCTTCAGTACTTGTTGTCAAATGCTGAAATAGTTTTTATAAGGGATTTTAGCTGAACTGACTAGAAATTCTAAGTGATATAGAGTGCTATAATCATTAGTTTTACTCCTACAGTTAAAAATATCCCTATTTATGGGTTTTCTATTTTCTCTGGTGTAACATGAGGAATATGTTTCAAAGTTACAAAAGCTTAGATCAGTTTGGAGAGGGTTTAAATTCAGTGTTTGATGAAAAGTTGCATTGCTGATGTGCTAATAATACAAGTCGTGGTTTTTTGGCAACTGATTTATTTATTCCCTTTAAATAGAGGTCAGTCAAACCTGATACTAATTTAATGAGTTAGAGAACAAGGAGACAGGGCTATAGGGGTCCTGAGCTGATGGCACCCGGATCATTCCTACTGTTACTGCAGCACATGCTGCTGTACACCTGCATGGCCTCTCCTTCCTTTTGTATCATAGATGAGCCCACCTCTTATAAAACTGCATCAAAACCAAGTTTTCTGAATAAATAAAACCATAATTTAATGTTTATGTAGTCATTAGTCAACACTGGTAGTTATGCAGACCATATTGTAGCTATTCATTTATGCGTGCAAGTTAAAAATGACTAAGACCATTAATTCACTGAGAACACATATGTCAGTTTGGTGAAATACTGATTTTTTTTCCCCCTAAATTATAGCAAAGACACCAGGTCTAGGTTTTCTGCAACAGATTGTTGTTTTTGGGACAGCAGGGATGAGCATTCAGTATCAGTCTCAGTACAGAAAGACAAAGAGGAAGAGCATTTGGTTTAATAGGCGATAATTTAATCATCCTCTGAAAAGGAGAACTTTTGAAGGGCATTGCATATTTGACTTTGTTCTGTTCAAAATGATGGAGCCATGGGGTGTGATCTGATACAGCCTGCAGTGGGTGGGAGCACCAGCAGGTCTTGGAGATTAGCAGAGTATTACAGGGTGAGAAAAAATGAAACTGTCAAAATCAGATGAATCTGGCCCAGAATGTTATTGCAGTGTTTGGACAAATGCATATGTTATGCAAATTGTCTTATTAGAGGTCTGCAGGGTCTTCAGTGACTAATGAAGGATTTCTTATGAGAAAGCTTATTCAGAGCATTTGTTATTCTTTTTTCATTTCTTTGATGGAATTCAGTTATTCAGAATTGATGAAGTTGTAACCCACTCTCTCCCCAGCACAGACACAAATTAAATTCCTTCTTGGCAGAATTAAGCAATGTTAGCAAGAATTACTTCTGTATGCTTTCCATGTATTGATTTGAAGCAAATTAGGTAATATCAAAGGCAATTAAGAATGTTTCAGATATTCCATGTTAAGACCTTACTTTCTATTCACTTCATGGGCTCTCATTTTTACACTGGGTTTCCCCTCCAAACTAAAGGTCTTGACCAGACCAGAAAAATCTTCTTGGGAAAAACACACAGATGCTATTTTGTCAGTGCTGAAATCTCATTACTAATTTATGAAAGGTTCCTGCCTTCCATGTATTGGAAGAATTTCACATCTGGAAGGAGGTAACTTTTGCATGATGAAGATAACTTCTACTGTTGCCATGAATAATTATGGTTTTGTCTAATACTAATCCTTCTGAAAATTCCACACACAGTTATTAGAGATGTGTTGTAATTAAGCAAATCCTTTCCCCAATCCATTTCACTTTAAAGCAGGACCTCCCCTGCAATTGCTTTTTCCACTTGCTTTTTTTCTCTGTCCTGGAACCAAGGGCAGAGATCCTGTCTTTCTGGGGGGATTGATATCCTGTCAGTGATCTCATCACTGGTGAGGAAGCAGTCTTGATGAGCTCCCAGGAGATAAAAGTGGATTTGGAGGAGGTATGGAAGTGAGAGGCAGTAGGTGGACCAGGCTGAGACTATGAGGTAACAAGAATATAAGGGAAAAACAGGCTAATAGGAAAGAACTGTGCAGTAGAGGGACAGAGGAGGCTGAAGCAATAGAGGAGAAAATAATATTTTAAGAATTAAGAGGTGGAATAGTGTCTATGCTCACAAAGTTGTTCCACTAACCCTGCAGGTAATGGGAAAAGTCACTGGCAAAAGCTTCCCTGATGACAAACACTCTTCTATTTGCCAGCAGATCATCGGTGGCATTGACATGAAGAATCAACATGCGTGTCCTACCTCTGTGTGTGTCCTACCCTTCTGGTGCTGGGTATCAGAGCATGGCACAGAACAGGACTGAGATCACTTAGTTCAGGAGAGTGACCTGAGCTGCAAACCTGAAGCCCCAGTTTTGCCAGTGGCCATTATGGACACGAGTGGGATTCTGTATAATTCTGATACAGGCTGGCCAGGAAACAGTAGAAGCAAAGCACTGTAGTGTCATGCTCTGAACAGTCTCACTTTGCTCTTTAGGAACATTTCTGTATCACATATTAATCCATGCTTTTAAAAGCAGATTTCAATAATATGGAGTTTATAGCCTAACAGAAACCTAACAAACTTCAACAGGGACAAATGTAAAGTTGTGTACTAGGCAAGGAATAAGCCCTGGCAATGAAACAGGCTGGAACCTGACAATTCTGCTGCAGATGACCTGAGACAGGCAGTGGAACAAGTTGCCCAGAGAGACTGGATTGTCTCTGTCCATGAAGGCTTTCAAGACTTGTCCAGATGAAGCCTTGAGCACTAAGCCTGACCTTGTGTTTGTCGCTCCTTTGCACAGGAGGTTGGACTAGAGACGGCCTGAAGTCTCTTCTGACATAAACTTTCCAATGATCTTATGATAATATACTTACAATTTACTCATCCAGGTCCTCCAAAAAAAAGTGGGAACAGCTGGCAGTAAAATGGGATTATTATCAGTGGGTTTGTGAACTACTTTATTCTTAGTATCTGAAAATGAGACTTCATTAACAAAATGTCACTTGCCTTTATTATTCCAAAGGTAACCTTTTGAAAATGAACTGACCATGAAATAACAGAGTAATTTCTTCTAGAATCTGCAGATAATCTGAAATAATAATGCACAAGGGTATGAAATGCTTCTATTAATCTCTGTGGGATATTAGCAGTAAAGCCCAATGATGGCAATTTGTATATAAGCATTGTTAATAATTTAGTATTACTTAAGGTTCACAAAAGAGAGTCACATGTATTATTAAAAAATAATCTATGAATGAGAGTTCTCTACTATAATTAATATAGTGGCTTTTACTCTAACAGGCACTCAGTAACGTATTACAGTTAAACAACAAGAATGTAGCAATAATATATAAATCTTAAAACTATGAACTGCTTTGGCTGGGGGTGTATCACCTCATGGGTGGATTTACACTGGTTTTAGCCTCCCACTTCAGGGACTTCAAGCCTTATAAAGACTTGTTCTTTAGGTTTATCCAGTTGTGGTAATTATTTGGGAGTTGAAAGGACTCATTAGCAGTCCCCTCTCATCTCTGATGCCGTTCTGTCAATTAGCCACTGGAAACTTCTTTAAGTACCTTCGAATTCTTTCATTATCTAGCACAAAAGGTCATTTCAAATAAAATCAAGTGCTCTGAGACCTGCTAATGTAAGGACATCCAGAACTCATGAATCTATTAAATCTGTTTCCACAATCTGTCTTCACAATTGGGTGTTGTTTGGTTTTGAGGGCTGGATGCTGCTCACCAGATATACTCTGTTATTTTTTACCTAGTGACTGAATTTTTATGGTCCCTTCATAGAAGTGCTCACAAATTAAAAAACCATCCTTAAGTAAAAAAGTTCCTGATCCTGTTTGTGCTTTGAGCTATGGTCATATTTGCAGAGTGACAGATTTGAAAATCAGCATCTCAGTACTACTTGTACAAATGCAGCACCACCATCTAGCCTCTTGTGATGACTCTGTGTGAAATTGCGATCAGACTGTACTGCAATCATATTTTTCAACAAATTTGCAAAATAAAGAGAAATTCTTTCTGTTTACGAGCACCAAATTCAAAGAAGGATAACTGGCATTCCAAAATTTAATCTGCTCAAGGAAAGCAAGAACCCTCACAATCTTCAGTAAAACCCTTTTCTCCACAGGTTTTACAAATGCACCTTCACAATCTGTTTGTGGGTACTGTGGGACAAAGCCAGCTCATGTAAAACTTGTGCTAGGAACTGTTGTCAAGCTTGAAATGCCTTGTGTACCCATCATCAAGCATATTTAAAAGAAAGAGCCTCTGGTTAAAGATGAGAGGAGAGAATACAAAACCTTTTAAAATCAGCCTGAACAGAATTTACTTTCCATTTCTTACCGACTTTCTACTTGGTCTGCAATTCATCTCATGGTTCAGCTTTATGGCTGTTTTTTCTGTTGCATTCCTGGATTACAGGTGTGAGCCACAGAGAGAGAGCAGCAATCCCTTCTGGAAATGGCTTGGGAATACCATGGAGGAAGCAGAGCATTGGTGAGATTTTGAAGATGGGAGAGTGAAAGATGAGGTGCTAAATCTGAGACTGTGGCTGCTAAAATGAGCTGCTGAACATCAGAGAGCAGGAATTACTGCATTTCCTAAGAGTGCTGCAGAACCTCTGAGCCTTGTATTTCTAGTAATAGAAATCCACCTGGGTCTCAAGAAGTGTTAAGAAAACAGTTTTTGAAAGCAACAGTTTTTCATAAAGGCAAAAATGTATTTTATATATATAATATGTGTCCTATGCTCTGTATTTGTCTAGTTTGCCCATTCCAGGTCCCCTGAGCAGATAATGCTGCATCCTCAGCTCCCACAGTCTCCACCCTCAGCTCCTCACCCTCCATCCTGGCCGCTGTGCTGTACATTATTTCAAAGGAGCACAGCTGGGTGCTGGACTGTAATTTCTCATGCAGCTCAGATCAGGTCCATTAGTTTATTTGAAGGTTAGGACCAAGACCATAGAAATGTGTGAGAAGCTAATAGACAGACTGGTGTTCCTGCTGTTCATGGGGGCTTAAACCAGGGAGAAAATAGTCAGGCACATCCATATTATTTTCACCTTTTGCTTCACGATTTGCAGTACTCTCATTCATAAATGACAAAGAAACAGCTCCCTGCTGTAAGGTCCTCATACCACAGAGAGCTGTAATGAGTTTGTAACGAGATGGAGATAAGGAAGATTTTTAGTGATTACCCAGACAAATCTCTGAGTGCAAATCAGAGATGTGCTGAGCGAGGGGTATATCTTTCCATCACTCTACATGGCTTAGACATCTGAGGATACTTAAGGTATTCTCATGGTATTATGTAAGAAGAACTCAGTAAGACAAAAATGTCCTAAATGCATCTTTATGGATTTTTTTCCTTCACTGTATGTCAGAAACTTTTGTATTTTGACAGCCACCAGCAGTGATTAATGGCTAGCAATATGGCTAGGGGCAATGTATGTTTCAAAGTCAGTATCAGGAAAGCCTCTGTGATCTGGGAAGTCTTTGGCTGTGGAACTGTCTCCTTGCAAAATCACAAACAAGTATTTTGCCTGTGTGCTCATTGAAGAGCTCCAAATAAATAGCTGGAATGTAAATGGAGTGAAAAACAGGAGAATATTTTTCTTAGAGTGTGATGCTAAACTGAGATTTAAGGATTGTTTCTGTTTTGGTCTTTTATGATAGCTTCAGTGTATTTATATTTTTCATAGGTATGCATATATATTTGTGAAGGTGTATACATATAAGTGCTCCAGAAAGAAATGTTTTATTTTCATTTTCTTGGAAGCATCAGGTCTTTTCTGTGTTGAATCTTAGCATAGCTAATATATATACAGATACTAAAGTAACCATGGCAAAATAAATAAGTAAATATTCCGAAAGATGACTCCTGTACCTCATTTACTGCTCTTTTCAAAATGTGTGGTTATGAATAAACCATTTACTTCCACGAGTATATGCTCTGCAGGATTTCAGGTACAAAAAATTAAAAGGTCAGAGAATTA
Source organism: Pycnonotus jocosus (assembly GCA_013400435.1). Classification (NCBI taxonomy): domain Eukaryota; kingdom Metazoa; phylum Chordata; class Aves; order Passeriformes; family Pycnonotidae; genus Pycnonotus; species Pycnonotus jocosus. Next base: position 177,621 of record VWYP01033566.1, read on the forward strand.
CAATAAATAGGTTTACTGCATCCCTGTATAACACAAATCTCATTTCCATTTGCTGTGTTCTGTCCTTCTTAATTAAAACATTAGACCACACTTACAGTCTGGAGCAGCTCAATTATGAAAGGTTAGATCCATTAGCTTATTCCTGATTGGTTTATTAATTACTGGCCTTGACTCTTGATTCAAATCAACACTCTTTTCTCAGGACAAAAGTGCATATTTAGTTACAAATAATATACTGTACTTCTAAGCAAAAATATATTGGAAACATTCACAAAGAAAGCTTCCACTGGACTTGGTTTTGATGGAATTATGTTCTCTTGTGCCATGAAGTCTGACTTTGACAGAAATTTAGAAATTCGATTAATTTCTAAACAGTGTTGTTACTAAATCCCTTTAATCCATAAAAGGAATGAAAAAATGCTGTGAGCTGAAATTCTGTTTCAGTTTTGTAGGGATGTTTCAAATGCATAATTTTCATCCATGGTTTTCAAGATGTTTTAAAATGGGACTTCTGATGGTCCTGTGGAAATCTTTTGCTTGCAAACCTGCTGTATTGTGCCAGCTGATGTGCTCCAGAGAAGTGGAAGAACTTTTGACAGTAAATTTGACCAGATCTGCAGAAACAGTTAAGTTGTGTCTGGAGACACTGTGGATGCCAATAAAGACAATGTATGAAGGGATCCATCCATTAAAGATAAGACAAGGCAGGAGCTTGCTCTTCCTTTGTTATCTTACATATGTACTTCAGCAATTTGGATATTGCATATACCTGAAAGCACTGGCAGTTAAGAAAGGCTTTATTTATTTATTCCAACAGTAAATACCTTTTTCATGGGAAAGGGCAAACTGATCCTGCTTTGCTGAGCTACTCTGCTTTGGTTCATGAGCTCTTGGGCTGGGTTCCTGTCCCCTCTCCATGAGAGGGTGGACACTCCACCGCTGGTCCACCCATTGAGCCTAGGGTATATTTCACCCGATGTAACTGACTCTGAAAGAAAAAAAACCCAAGACCCAAAAAACTTTAAAAACCCCAATCAAAGCACTTCAAGTTTAGGCACATAATTATCTTCTCAAGATTTGGCCTGAACTGATCCCAGCCCACGCTCCTTCCTCTCACGCTGTCGTGACAGGATTTCAGTCAGAAACACGCGGTTCTCTCTGACTGCAGGCGCTCGAGCGGCGGCAGGAACCCCCCGCCAGCCCCGCACCCCCCGCGCCCCCCG